>CAIGQQ010037719.1:12092903-12125172 GCA_903798035.1 Danio albolineatus | reverse complement strand
ACACACACACACACACACACACACACACACACACACACACACACACAGCGCTTACATGGTGATTATAGTGTTAAGAATTACATAGCGATTTTACTTTATTACTGGGTGACACGGTGGCGCAGTAGGTAGTGCTGTCGCCTCACAGCAAGAAGGTCGCTGGTTCGAGCCTCGGCTGGGTCAGTTGGCATTTCTGTGTGGAGTTTGCATGTTCTCCCCGTGTTCACATGGATTTCTTCCGGGTACTCCGG
Organism: Danio albolineatus; assembly: GCA_903798035.1. NCBI lineage: Eukaryota > Metazoa > Chordata > Actinopteri > Cypriniformes > Danionidae > Danio > Danio albolineatus. The sequence continues at coordinate 12,124,924 of CAIGQQ010037719.1, read as the reverse complement.
TTTCCCCCACAGTCCAAAGATATGTGGTACAGATGAATTGGGTAAGCTAAATTGTCCGTAGTGTATGTGTGTGAATGAGAATGTATGGATGTTTGCCAGAGATGGGTTGTGGCTGGAAGGGCATCCGCTGCGTAAAACAAATACTGGATAAGTTGGCGGTTCATTCCACTGTGGCCACCCCGGATTAATAAAGGGACTAAGCCAAAAAGAAAATTTTACTTTATTACAAACTTGCTCTATTTAAAAACATTTTTAAACTCATAAAATGTATAAAAATCACAGAGTTTGAACAAATATTTAATTCCAGTTTAAAAACAAACAAACAAACAAACAAACAAACAAAAAAAGTTTTGTTGACATATACATGTTATTATAGAAACATAACGCACTCCTACGTCACCTTATGGTGGGGCTCAAAATCACTGGAATTTGGGTCCTATTTTAATGTCAGAGACTTATTGGGTTTATATAACTCCAGTATGACTGTGGACACACGATACCTACACACAGTTCTGTCCAAACAGCTTACAAAAGTTGATTTTCATTATAGGTGCCTTTTAAAAAATATAAAACACATTTACAGGTTTATTTATTTTTTGATTCCTTAACCTTACGTTCCGTTTTGGTAAATGTAAACAGAAGTTTCAATATACTGTTAAAATATAGATTCTCTGTGAATTTATATTTCAAGTGTTTATTGAAAGATTTCCAGAAAGCCAATCCCAGAGTGTCACTGCCTATAAACCTTTTAAGGCTTGTTTAAAAATAAATACAACATAAAGATTACAGGCAAAACATATAAAAGATGGAAACTTCAGGACTCCTCAATGCACAAAATTAAACACCAACACTCCAGAGAGAAACAATTCGGAAACATGTTTACAAAAATAATCTCCTAAATAATAACTAGCAAATAACAGTTCTGAATAAAACAATAAAGTCCTTTATGTTTTGGCAGAAGTACAAATACACAGTTGTATTTTTCCTTTCGACCGATGTGTAAGACAAAGCTACTAAACTCTGACCGTCAGAGGAATTACGTTTAAAAGATAAGTACAAAGTCAAACGTACAGATTTGACTATATAGAGATTATTTATAACACAACCTTAATGCTTGCAATTATTTGTTTCAGTTGTTTTGATTGGAAGTTGTCCAAAAAAGAAATGCAACCCCTAAATTGAAATGTGTGGGATAACTTGATAGAAAAATAGTATGCTGGGTTTGCACCAAACACGGAATTAAAGTTAAATATAGTCTCTACTAAGTTAAATGCAAAGACAGTGAAATGTGTGAATATACTATAAAAAAAATGCTGATTTAAATTTTTAGTTGAATCGAATTAATTTTTCTAGTCATCTCAGCTTATATCAAGCAAACTGACTAAAAATATTAGGCCAAACGTTCAAAACATTAACATATATTTACAGAGTAGAGATGAATTTCCTTGGGGCGATGCGATTGATGCAAATTGTGTGACGTGTTTGCTGCAAATGCACAAAATCCGTCATCTTTCACACAACTTGAACAGAATATTCGCCTGAAGTGTGCGTTCAACAGGGACGATCGTATCAGACGCGTTCGTTGAATATGGACGATCTTATAATTGTTGTTGTATGTGAATCTATATATAAATATGCGACTAACCCTCACCTGAACCAGATGGTCAGGTGCTCTGCAGCTAAGACGGATTGCCTGTAGTTAGTGTCCATCCCAGAAACCCTGTCAGTGACCCTAACTAGCAGGTCAAACTGGAAACCCCTCACCCTCAATTAGCACAGCAAGCGGCTGTCATCCAGATGCAGTTCCTGTGAGATTCACTTGAGTTTCGCGATCCTTTGGATGGTGCAGTGAACCTAGACACATTGACAACTGGCTTTTCTGGAATTTTGAGGACTTCAACAACATATGTACAACAACATATGTGTATGTCTAAACTCGCTGGATGTTCTTCGTCTAACTCACGCAGATAAAAAACATTGCGTGAATAAATACATCATGCGAATGTTTGTTGTGAACCCAGCAGTAGGGTACCTCTTAGCCAGCGTCAGGATGTGAACCCATTGGGTGCTGTTATTTTAACATTTCAGTGTTTACAAATAGATTACATGAAAAAAGAACACAAGTGATCTTGACAAACTAGACATCAGTCTAAAACTACAGCCCTCAAGGAGCCATTGTAGCTAGTTTTTTCAATAGGAAGCTTATAAAGAATGTATTTGCTAAATGTGTGTTGTACAGAACATGCCTAGATATGGAGTACATACTTATCATCCTAACAACAAGACACGCACACATTTGTTGCTGTAGATCACGGTGTATTTTGAAAGGTAAGACTCCTCAGAACAACATCCCATAGAGCACATTTACTCTAACGACACAATAGTGTTATTGTGTTATGGATGATTATTCGTTTGTTTTTGTCGCAGTTACTGCCTGTTGTTTACATTGTTTACTATGTTCATTACACCGAAAACATCATATTTATAGTAAAAAGCAAGTCAATGTCATAGCTTATGCTTAGGCCCACACGGAATCTGCGCGCACAGAAATCCGCTGATTTTTAGCCCATCATAGAGTCCATTTATTTACTTGTGTGAATGCAACGCTATCTCACGGCAATTCGTAACTTTTGATTTAGTGGCTAATTCGTATGAATTCGTACGATTTGCATATGAACCAATGACGGTTGGGTTTAGGGGTGGGGTTGGGAGCCACTTCCTTTTTTAAATCGTACATTTTCGTACGACTGAACTCGTACGAATTCGTATGAATTAGCCACTAAACTGGCAACACGTAAAATACTTACGTTTTCTCGTGAGATCAGGCTGGTAAATGTGTGTAAATTTATATTTTTTCACTTTTTAAATTAATTTCAGTAATAATAGTGACTGATATTAAAGTGTTCATGTGATTTATTTACAATAAAGTTTGTAAAGTAATATTTCCTGTCTTTTAGTAGATGTATTATATGACAGACTTGCTTTGTTTACCAAATAAGTGGGTTTAGATGGATTTGCATTTGTAAACATTAAATAAAAGTTAAAATTGTATATTTTTTTATTTCATATATTAAGTTTTTACTTATGATACTCGCAAAGTAATTCTGCATAAATGCGCAGATTTTTTTCCCAATTCTTTGCAGAAATAGCCAAAAATGTCTGTCACTACTTATGGTGTTACAAATAAAATTAGATCATAAAATAAGATATTAGAATAAAATAATAGAAGATAATAGAATAAAAAGTCAAAGTTATAGTTATTAAAATTCTAACAAGGCAGTCGAGTGTTTTGATGTTCTGTCAGTCACTTTTAGCCAGTAAATAACTTTCTTATTTGACTGATGGAGAATTTAGCCATGGCTGCATGATTATTTCAACATATGGTGATGTTTGGGTTTAGCGTTAGGGTTAGGGTATAGGGTTAGGATATAGGGTTAGTGTTAGGCACAGAAAAGCTCAACCAATTAAAAGCTTTGTAGGTTTTTGTTTATTATTTTTTATTTGGGGGTGGGGGGTGGTGAACCTGACATTAATAGTTAGGGTATGGGGTTAGAATATTGACCTTTAGATGTGTGCTCGTTTTTTTTGTGATTTGTTTTAGAACTTTCAATTCAGTTGGCTGTGGGAGAAATGACTAGGAATAATAATTGTAGAAAACCACCAAACTACTTCCTCAACAAACAAGTGTGTTCATGACTATACATAAAAAGTAAATATCATAATAAGAAAATATCAGTTTGCAGCATAACTACCTTTTTTAACGTCTGAAAAACAATGGACGTGAATGAGACCGGAAGTCTCGAGCCAAAAACATTCCAATGGCTGCACCCGCTTGTACATGAAGAATAAGGTCAATAGGGCTGGGATTAGGCACAGAAAAGCTCAACCATTTTAAGGATAGTAGGTAAATTCAAATGTTTTTTGTTTGGTGTGAACTTGCCAATAAGGGTTAGGTTATATGGTTAGAATTTAGGATTAAGGTTAAGCACAGAAAAGCTCAACCATTGAAAGCTTTGTAGGTAAATTCAGATCGTGTGCATCATCCCAAATGAGATGCAACTGACACACTCCTGTTGGGACGTGGGGATTTGAATTGTTCCGCTGAGTTTAAACAACAGATTGGCAAACGCAGGGACACCGGTGATATTGCTGCAGGCAGAAAAACGTATAACTACACGTTTCCCGCCAGCAAATGTGAGGTGGAGTCGCGGATCTGGAAATGCCACTCAATTGAGAAGCAATCTTATCTGGCAGTTGCAGGCAGTCTTTCCAACCCCCTCTGTTTTTCATCCCAAACCTCGGCGTTCCGAGTGTGGAAACCTCGCTGAATCTATCACAATTACAACATGTGTTGTTGTTGATTTTTTTTTTCTCTCTCTCGTCTTTTTTTTTGGTTGCAAAGGAGAAGCAGCATAAGGCGAAGTCAGTCATTTTATCTTATGAGTAAAGAACGCGTGTGCAATAAAGGCACAAAAGCAGCAGAGAGGCGTAGGGGAGTCTCTCAGGACGCAGGCTAAATCAATGCTTTCCCTGACGACAGCACAAGTTCGGCTGGCACAACGCTGGGCTTTTTTTGTTTTCAGTGCTCGTGAATGTGTGTAGAAAGATTGTTTACTGTTTAGGGCTTATTTGTGGTTGGGATTGGCATTTTTTTGGCCACGGCATATTTAATTGTTTGTGACAGACATGCATCCACATCCAAAGATCCAAAGAGGGAAACAAATATTATTTATTTATATATTATGGTAATTATGTTAGGCTTAGTGTGTTTTTAAAGCTTTTTGTGCTCCTGTATGTTTTTTGTATTGTATTGAGGAATTGTTAAGAAACGGTGTGGTTTTGCTAGGTTTACTACATTTGTCATTTTACTAACTTAGTAAAATGATCTTATATCAGTTAACGTTCAGTGTTTTTAAGTTTATTATTACATTTTTTTGTCCTCTTATGTATTTGTGTCAAATAAAACAAAATTAGTTCATATATATATATATATATATATATATATATATATATATATATATATATTTAACCAGAATGTTATCAATAACAAATACTATACTAACATGCTAATATTCAAAGTCGTTTTATTTATGATACACTTTATGTGTGATTAATTCTACTTTTATATTTATTTGGTTTATTATTTGATTTTTAAATCAGTGTAGTTTTTCTGCAAATGTTCTATTACAGGTATTATCATGTTTAATTATTGATAGTCAATTATAATATATTTTATCATTTAAAATACTGTATTTTATTTATTTAATATTACACTTTACAATAAGTTTGCAATAGTTAATGTTAGTTAACATATTTACAATAGTTAACATTAGTTAATATGTTTACTAACATGAAATAATAATGAACAATATTTGTACAGCACTTATTAATAGTCATAGTTCAACATATACTTATGAGATCTTTAGATCTGTGATTTAACATGAATTAACAATAAACGACTGTATTTTCATCAACTAACATTAACAAACATAAGTACTGTAATAAATGTATTGTACATGTTAATAAATGCATTAACTAGGATAAACTAATACAAACTTATTGTATAGTGTTACAGATTTATTTATCTTTATTAAAGTGTTAATTACCCTGATTGCTCTATTTATTTCACCTTTCTATAAAACAGATGGACACCAATATTATACAGCATTCTTGTGAACGTGAATGTGTGCGTACAGCCTCCCATTAGAGGTGAGAAAAATGCAATAAACTGAGTTCCGTCGATACTAAATGTACAAGGGAGAAACACATTGCTCTTAGGAAAATAAATGGACCATTACACCAGCATTTTATGACCAGGACAGTGACTAGTTAGAGAGGTGAATCCATAAACCTTACACAACAAAAAGTCCAGTGTGTTTGGAATACATCTCACTGATGGCATTTACAGATATGAGGCGGTTTCCTCTTCAATACAGAATCTGCTTTTTATTACCAGGCATTAGGTTTCATACATATTGCGAGGTAAATAAACGCCTCCGTTTTGCCTGATGTTTGAGTTTCATTGGTTTGGGGTGGCTATTTCTCACTATTTAGTGTATTGGATCGGTTTTGCCATTCTGCTTGAGTGAAAATGGAGTGAAAGTGCAAAAAGACAGTTGTATTTTATCTTCAACTAAAGTGTAAAGCCTGATTTATACCTCTGCGTCGAGTGATCGCTGTACCAATACACGTAGCCATTGTGAGCATTTATACTTCTGCATTCTGCATTGTTGCTCTGGTAATAACACTGGTTCTGGTCGAGTTTATTGTCGTGTTTTGGGTTTTTGCCTCAAATGCGTGCATGCTACTGTAGAAGTGGCTCAAACTCACATTCATTTGATGAGCAAAGACGTGGGAACTGTAGAATGCTCAACAAGTTTAATCATAAAGTAAACACAAAACAAAAGCATCTATCTGGAGCTACTCTATGAGCAGTGTTTCCCAACCCTGTTCCTAAAGGCACACCAACAGTACACATTTTCAACTTCTTCCTAATCAAACACACCTGAATCAACTCATCAGAACATTGGAAGAGACTCCAAAACCTAAAATGAATGGTTCAGATAAGGAAGACATGCTAAATATGTAATGTTGGTGTGCCTCCAGGAAAAGGTTTGGGAAACACTGCTCTACGAGACTTGAGACTAGTTAAATGCTCCACTCCCGGCACTCTCTGCTACTAAGCCGACCAATCACAGATATTGTGCGCTGGGTTGTCACGACATGTAGTTAAAGTTTTTAAGGGGTGGCGTCAGGGTTCTTATTCGCCTGAATCAACTCATCAGAACATTGGAAGAAACTCTTAAAACCTGAAATGAATGGGTCTCATAAGGAAGACATGCTAAATGTGTACTCTTGGTGTGCCTCCAGGAACAGGGTTGGGAAACACTGCTCTACGAGACTTTGACTTGTTAAATGCTCCACTTCCATGACTCTCTGCTACCAAGCCAACCATTCACAGATATCGTGCGCTGTGTTGCCATGACATGTAGTTACATTTTTGAGAGGTGCACGTCAGGGTTCTCATCAGCCTGAATCAGCTCATCAGAACATTGGAAGAGACTACAAAACCTAAAATGAATGGGTCTGATAAGGGAGACATCCAAATAGATCCAAAAGGAATCTCATCAACCTTGTGACGTTTATGCAACTGCAATCCACGTGCAATCGACACAGAAGTTGATCTTAAAACAAAGCTACTGAACTCTGACCTTCAGAAGAATGACATCTTTTGCCTTTTCCCCCTCCGCACAAAGACTTAGACCCTGCTAGTTATTATTTACGACGGATAAATTTATGGAATAATTTCTCCCGTAGAAGGTTATTCGGCTCCTCAAGGTGAAAATGGATACGTTTAACACTTAATGAATCTGGCCTGGCCCTCTTCCTCATATATCAGCATGTTATTAAGGCATTTTTAAAATCCCATTATGGTGTTTCTCCTTGAACAAGTCATGCTTTTACGGGACTGGCCTGTCTTTAAAATTGACCTTTTTCGGTTTGCTCCCCCTCCTTTCACAATCGGACAGTAAAAGAAAATATGTTGAGGAGAAAGACAAAGTGTTGATCCTGTCTGCGGCTGCTCGGGAGGAAAGTTGCAGCATTTGAGAAGGCTTCATTTCAGGTTACAGATGGCTGGGGAGCCGGCAAAGGGCGCTTTGCAAATTTGGGTAATCTTGTCGCAAATCTCTGCACAGCTCTTGGCCCTTTTTCATCCAAACTGGGCCTGCTGTGTTGCTATTAGCAGTTTGTTTTGGATCGATAGAAGCTCCCATTGGATTACAGTGCTGGGGAATGGATGTTATAGTGTAAAGTAGGCCTTTAGGACAGAACCTGTCTCGTCTTTTTTAACAATTAAAGAAACTACTATCGAATGTAATGTTATTACTGTATCAATCAGAATTAATTTTATTGCTAATTATGTCTGGAATAGTAGACTTTTAAACCATTCTCACACAATAAATCCTAATAATTAATCATATTGAAGGGAAGTTCTAATGAAAACTGAGAATTGACTGTTTATTATCCTGCACCTCTTTCCAAATGAATGAATGGATAACTTCAAATATTAATTTTAGTCCCAATTGTTTTGTAAATAATTATTATTTTATGTGCAATTTAACGTTTACATTTATTTATGTATACTTTTCTAATAATCAAACAGTCAACACTTATAGTCAACCAAACCATTCTGCATTACATCCCCAGGTAGGAATAAATGGGAGCATAGAGAAATCCTTTGAACATCCTTTGATCCTGCAGCAAAATCCTTTTGAATCCTTGAAAGACGAGCAGAAGAAGAAGAAAAAACAAACAGAAAATATATATATATATATTTTTCTCTCTTTTTTGCTCAAGTTTGTAGAATAAGAACCAATCAACAAAACTTCAACCTTTACAGGGATAATGGGAAAAAAATTGTTGAGCGAAATACGGAGCACAAAAACTGTGATGACAGAGGCATCTAATCCAACAAATGCCATTCTTATCAGGCTTTAGTAGATTACTGTGAGCCTTCTACCCACAGAATCCCTCCTTGCCAGACACTCTCCGCAGCCTAAGGGGCAGGGATCAATAGGGCTTCATTGATCTCTCTCTCTCTCTCTCTCTCTCTCTCTCTCTCTCACTCTCTCTCTCGTGGCTGCCTCCACTTTAATTGTTGTTGCATTTCACTTCCTCCTTGCCACCATCACTAGACACTTTAACCAAGCGCGAACTGTTTCACAAACAAAAAATAACTTGCTGATGACACGTTTTAATGAAGAAAACGGGCTTTAAGCTAAATGCGCTAATTTTTATACATCACAGTTGTAGTATTGCAGTCCTAATTTGGAATGTTATAGAAGGATGCTTTTAGTCTAAGGTTTTAGTAGATGAAAGATGGTGTGTGCAGCAGCTCGAGATAGGTATCATAATGTGTTATGGTCAGAGAATGAGGGGTGGCGGTTGGATTTTGTCCTAAGGTTTGCACAAAATATTGAACTATTATTCCAAACTGAAGTGCTCAAATCTGGCCACTTCGAAGGGCTCTTTGGAATGAAGGATGCAACTGATGGACACTTCAGGCCATGATCCTTTAAGAAGAGAAGTTGTTTGGTGTCACACACTGCATTCAATTTGGAAGAGCTCATCCCTATGCACTAATCTCTTCAGAGGGACCCTGCGAAGGGATTAGGGTACAGGGATGAGCCCTTCCAAAAGGAACCCAGTGAAAAAGTTATTTAAATGCATATGTAATCAATGCACACACATGATATTTGTAAGTACTTCGATTTCCTACAGAGAAAATAAAGTGTCCGGAGTAGCTGTGCAGTGTGCCAGAATCAGAATCAGGGTGTGAGCCAGCTGGAGGCATGCTTGTGCAAATCAGCACTGTATATTGTGTTTAAGGGATGCCGAGTACCCTGTTGATCTTTGCATCTGATCACAACTCAGACAGGATTGTTTTGTGTTGGACAAAGGCTCAACGGTTTAAGGCCGTAGGCTTATTATTGTGGTGACAGCGGTTGACTGTGCCTGAACTAACCCCTTGTCTTGTCTGTACTGTTTTTCTTCTTTCAGATGACTCGACCCATCCAGGTGAAGCCAGCTGACAGCGAGAGCCGTGGAGGTATTTGTCTTGTTCTTTTTCTTTTCATGAACTTCACTACTTTATTTGCCTTCCTTTGTGCAGAAAAGACCAGCATAATTTCTTCCAACCATTTGTGCTGTAGATACTGGTACTCAGCATGTTCTGATGTCCCCACCAGGCTTCTGTTTTTTTTCTCTCGTTCAATTAGCTTCAGAATGTTCATGTTGGTTGAGAACAGATCCACCAGCTAAACCAGAATAACCCTGCATGTACAATAGTAGTGCTGGTCTTTTCAGCAGGGCTTTTTACTCCTGCACCTTCCTATCTTCAGAATTCTCTTTCTCTGACTATCTTCGTCTATCTGATGGATGCTCAGATTATTCATTTTAATTAAGGAGGCCGTGGTGCTAGTGAACGGAAGGAAAGCGGCTTCTGCTGCCTGTCTAACCTTGCTCCCCCTGCCAAACCCATTAATGACACAGTGTAAATTAAAAAGTAATTAGCTTAGATATTGGAACGGGAGCTCTGAGCCCCAAACCCCCAACTTGATGTCTGGTCAAATCAAGGGGAATATTATAAACTAAAGGTGTAAATGCCATGGGGGTGAATGTTGGGGAAGGATGGGGGTGGTTGGGGGTGTTGTAAAGCAAGGTTGACTGAGGATGCACAACTTGCCTAACGATCAATTATACTGCAGGACAGTTGCCAAGATCCTTAACTCTTGGTCTTTAACATGTGATCTGCTGTTTACTGTAAATAGATTTGTCTATTGAAATCAGCCACACAGCCAGCCCGTACTGGATTTATTGTACTTGCAAAGGTTCGAATGCACATTTAATTAGGTGTAAAGTTGTTTTATCTTTTTGAACTCTGCTTATGCCCAATCACTGCCCCCAGATAATACACTAATCGAAGATATCTAAATGATTCTTTCAGAATGCTTGTTTATTAGGTGGTTATGAATGGTTTGTGAATACACCATTACCGTTATAAATGGGAACTGATGGTATATTCTGTTGCCACTCCAAAGGTCCTTTTAAAATAAACAAAACTATCCAATTTTACCACTGGACAGACAAAATAATCTTTTAGGAAGCAAGATAAACCATCGCGCATGGGTCAACAAAATCCCAAAAAAGCCTTCCATGGCATTTTTTGAAAATGGTGACTGCCAAAGTCCCGCATCCAAATGGTCCATCCCAGCAGTAGACAAGCAGACCTTTGTAGAGGAGATTGATGCCTCATAAAGTCTCATTGATTTTGCCATTGTAGAGGTGTGTGTTCGCATTGACTCTGACACTTTGCTGTCTTTGGGCTTCCCTGTGAGTGGCCAGCCTTAGCGCTCCCTAGACGCCCATTGGGTTTCCATGGGTCCCTTATTGCCTTCCTCTCGGTGGCCATGTTGGAGATGGAGAGTGTGCTTAGGTCAGGCCCAATAGTTGCACATCATCCTAAATGAACAGCTCAGAGTAGCACCCCAGGAGCAATCCAACACCATTGTGACTTTAATGGTTACCGGGGATTTCTATCCCAACCCTAGACCAATCCTAAAGTGTCCAGCGTTGACAGACCTGCTATTGCTTTAGGCACTGCTTTCTGACTGTGTGTGCTAATGCTACATTTTCTTCATGGGCACGTCCTCCAATCCCTAGGTAGCAGGATCCATGCATTAGGACTTAATTATGTTACTCTCTCTAATTCCGAGGTGGCACCCAAATGGACACTGGTTATTCTCTTGAGTTCAAGGGGGGTTGACTGTTGGGAGCCATGGTGGCTCCAGTTCTAATTACTCTTGTAATCTCATTAAGTGGTTGAAAGGTCACCACACCTGTTCAAAGAAAAACAAAGGAAAAGACCTTCTAAACCTCAAGGAACCATCTCCACAAGGGCTTTCTGTCAGTGGTTATTAAGTCTATACCGCTAATGTGATTAAATAGTTCTTCTAGATGCTTTTTAATCATTTCAATCTGCATGTGGTCATGGATTAGAAAGATTCTCCTGGATGGATCGCCTGTTTCCTGTGTAAATTTATATTGTTAGGGCTTATCATTTGAAAAAGCAGTTTGCTACCTGGTGAAAGGTGGATTTTTTTTCCATTTATGATGATGCCTTAAGAATTTGTAAGCATTGTCAGTAAAAAATATTCTTTGTCTTGCTGTTTGAGTAATTCTCGTATCAAGGCTGTTTTGTTAGCTGGAATTTGAAGGACTTCTGCCCAAGTAAGTGTGTCCATGCTGAGCAGAAAAGGCAGGGAATTTGAAAATACAAATTAAAGTATGTTTGATTGACAACTCCCTCTGTACCATCCGAGCCTTTTTATATTAGTCCTCATCTCCAGATAACAGCATGTTTGCCTTATTGAACACTTTTCTATCCTTGCTCTGTTATGCAGCATGTGTCATTAAAAAGAGCTTTGGGGACAGATTGTACACTCACATACACTCTCTCTCTCCTTCTCCCTTGGTATCTCCGATATGAAACAGATTGATTTTGCTTCACAGGCAAGCCTGATGACTGGCACAGGCTGGATATAAAGGTGGCTGCTATTGCTTTTTGAAGGGCTGTTCAATGCCTCTCAGAGGCATTTGAGCCCTAACACAGGATAAATCAGCTTTAGTCGCTTTGATCTTCTACCCCCCCCAAAGTCCCACCCCCCTGAGCAGATACCCCAACGCCAACCATCTTGTCCTTTTTCAGAGGAGAATCATCACAATGACAGTTTTCATCTCTTAATTTTCCCTCCGAGCCTAGAAATAATATAGAATTATTCTGCACAGGCCTGTCAGTGTGGTATATAGATTTTACAAAGTTAGTTCAAGGAAGTCGTCTTAATGCTTTGTGACACTCCTGTCCTGTTTAGGGGTTGCTAAACACACCAGTAAAATGAAATAACGCAGTGTGTTAATATTAATAGGGTTTCTTTGCATGTACTTCTGGATTCAGTGGCCATATTTAAAATCCTCCAAAAAAGATTTTTGATGTTTGGAGGTTAAGTCCCAATTTGCAACAAATGTGCTTTACCACATTGAAATAAAAAAATAAAAAAAATAAAACATGCACATACTGAACCTCTCAACTAAAATGGAACGGGTCAATTTTCCCCTCAGCGCCTTGACTAACTGCTAGGTTCCACTCGCGGTTAAGATTTAGCTGCACTTCACCATGCTTGCATTATCTCCAGTCTAAAGGATGGTGTGCATGATTGCATGAATTTGCTCGGATGTGGCAGTCAGGGGTAGATGTGGAGTGTGTCAGTGAGTGGGGTGAGCACTGTTGAATAATGAGTTCATCGGAAGGAAACCTCTTACAGCATGTACATGCATGCTAGCTAAAAGAAGTTATTGCCGGAATAAGCCTGTAATGAACACAGGACGACGAGTACAGCAGTAATTGTAGCTTTTCCTCAGAATAAGGAAAAAAGGACCAGATTATGCCTTTCAATTATGATCCAAACATCTGAAAAATATATGCTAATCCTCTTCACACATGCAGAGACTAAGTCACATGTTTAAAACCTTATTTGCCTTGATCTGGGAGTGTACACACCTGGAGAAAGAATGAAGCTTCAAATACGAATAAAGCTTAAAAATATATTCACATAGTTCTAATGCTGTGTTCACACCAGACATCGCACAAGCAAATAAATCGTGAACATCTTGAGTTTACTCGCTTCATTTGTGTGAGAAATTCACTTAACAATAGACGCTGATTTGCATCATGGGCAGAGCTTCTGTCTGCTCGGTGACTCTAGCTTCATTGCTAAATGGCTAACATGGATTTTATTGAGAGAATAGCTGTGCTTTATGTGCTTTAGGAAGGCTTAAAAACAGCGTAGATTTGTTCGGCACCGTGTCTGAGTCCACTAAATCCTTTCAGAGGTGCACACAGCTCTGTGAGTTCATCAACTCCTCCAGAAACTGATGGAAGCTTTCAGTGGTGCTTCAGACTGAGCCCAGCCCAGTTTGATGAACTGTTGTTCGGTGTTGGCAAGAGGATTTCCTCCTGGGACACTAACAACAGACACAACGTCATAATTACGCCCCAACAAGAGCAAGCTACGGATTGATTAACTCGGCGCAAATATCAGATGAAGTTCATATTTTCCAACTCGAGGAATTCACATGTTAAGCAAGTCAAACACAAAACGCTCAACTTGCAAGGGTGTCTATTCATGTCTTTGCATTAAATTAACATCTAAATCACTCGTTATTGATGCTTCATCTGTGTCTGATGTGAACACAAAATAAAAAACATTTTTGGTAGCATTAGCAGCTACGTATGGTACACTGTAAAAAATAAAAAGTTGAGTTAACTTAAAATTTTAAAGCCACCGGCTGCAAAGAAATTTTGAGTTTATTGAGCTTCAGTGGTTGAAGTTGATCCAAATAATTTTTTTAAGTTGACCGAAAAGGCTGGTTTAAGTCAATTATACTTTTTTTTATAATTATTTTTTCGGGGTTTTCACCTTTAATGGACAGGACAGTATAGAGTATTGACAGGAAAGCATGGGGAGCAGAGAGAGGGGAAGGATCGGCATAGGACCACGAGGCAGGAATCGAACTCAGGTCGCCGTGAACACCAGAGTGCATGTGTCGACGCACTAACCACTACACCACCGGTACCGACAAGTCAATTATACTTTACGGAATAATTTAGCACAACTTCAAACACTGAAGCTTAATAAACTCAACATTTCTTTGCAGCCGGTTGCTTTAAAATTGTAAGTTAACTCAACTTTTTATTTTTGAAGATATGGAGAAATCAATATTTAAAGTCTCCTCAACTTGTTTTTTTACTTTCATTGAACAAACAGTTCCAAACATGCAGTTGAATCATTTTTATGAGTAAATTCAACTCTGAGCTCAAAAATATGTCCACCTAACTTACTATTTTAAACTGAGTTAACAATTTGTATGTTGGATTTCTTACAGTGTAGCAAGGTTGCTATAATATTTTGAGTTGCAGAAATGCTATAGCTTTTACTTAAAGTCCATGTAATCTTCAATGTTTTGGAATTCTTCAATCAAAATCTAAACATTTTGGAGTGGTAGTCAGTTTGATGGCTTCAGCCACAGTATTTTTAACCAAACCCTTCTTACCGTTAGTTTGCTAGGGATAATTCAAGGGAATGATGCATAAAAAGAAAGCCCCGTCCCTACCCTATAGTCTTATTCAGTCATCAACATACTGAAATAAATGTCTAAGCAACTTCCGGTTCGCAGACTTTAAAAACACCATAGAGACAATTTGGCTTCAATTAACATTTCAAGCTAAGGGCTTCCAGACAGAGGACGGCAGCTGAAGCAACATCTTTCAACCGCTGATTCTCTCGTCATTCTCAGCCCTCAACATGCACGTAATCGCACGCGCAGCGGTCGGGAATTCATTTCAGCCCGTCTGTGCAAGCGGACCACCAAAGGTTACTGTTGAACACAAGAAGTAAAGGTCAGAAATCATGTTTAGTTTTCCTCCAGCTGCGAGGTAATTCCAGCCAGCAGATTGTGTCCCCGCCGAGGCAAAGCAGAGGAGCCTGGCGCAGAAGGGCGAGCAGGCACAAGGTTATCCAGTCAGTACTGCCTCCACGGCCCCTCCGCTGTCACCCCTAATAAGAACTGCTCCCTTATCACTGCTACAATCACCTTGAGAAACAAACTCTTCTTGCTTTTTTTCCCCTTAGCGAAAAGCATAGACAAAGGTGACAGGGTTTCAGCCTGCCATTCTCATAATGGTTTATCTGCTTGCATCAAGCCGGGAGACTGAGGATAGATTGATGGAACTTGTTTTCCTCTATATCGCAGACTAAGGGTTTGGAAAATACAAGTCAGATTGAATAGTGTGGATGATGCTCTTTACGTTCTCTTTTGTATCACACCTAGTATTAACCCTACATAGAATTCTTACTCCTAGGTAAAACACACAGATCTTCTTGGAAAAATCAAGATTTTCTTATTCTCATGTTGCTCCAACCTATATGCACTTGTGAAATGCAAAATATAAAGATTGTGTGATATGATTTTTGAATATTCTTTAAAAGTGCCTTAAAGGTAGGGCTGGGCGATATGGCAAATATGCAATCTCAATAATTATTTTCCAAATTGAAAGATAAAGATATTAATTTCGATATAAGCTGTTAATGCTTCCAGATTTAAAAGAGTACCCCAACAATGACTGAAGCCAGAAAAATCAGAGAGTCCATTAAATGGCATAACATTTTTGGCCGCTAAATTTTTGGTGGCCGGAAATTTGGTACATCTCTAATATCAGCACGTTTTTAGATTCCCATTGTTGCACATTTCTGCTGTGTGACTGGCTCTTAGATCAGTATAGAGTAAAAGAGTCCAGAGCTTATCATTATTATTGACTAATTAAAGTATGATTTATCAGCCCAGCCCTACTTAAAGATATGAACCTTTTATGATTTACAGTGCATCCGGAAACTATTCATAGCGCTTCACTTTTTCCATGTTTTTTTATGTTACAACCTTATTATTACAAATGAATTAAATTCATTTATTTCCTCAACATTCTACACACAATACCCCATAATGACAATGTGAAAAAAGATTTTTTGAAATTGTTGCAAATTTATTCAAAATAAAAAACCTGAAATATCACATGTACATAAGTATTCACAGGCTATGATCAATACTTTGTTGATGCACCTTTGGCACCAATTACAGCCTCATGTCATTTTGAATATGATGCCACAAGCGTGGCACACCTGTCTTTGGGAATTCTTGCCCATTCCTCTTTGCCTTACCTCTTAAGCTCTATCGGGTTGGATGGGAAGTGATGGTGTACAGCCATTTTCAGATCTCTCCAGAGATGTTCAATAGGATTTAGGTCTGGACTCTGGCTGGGCCACTCAAGGACATTCACCGAGCTGTTGTCAAGCCACTCCATTGATATTTTGGCAGTGTGCTTTGGGTCATTGTCCTGCTGGAAGATGAACCATTGCCCCAGTCTGAAGTCAAGAGCACTCTGAAGCAGGTTTTCATTCAGGATGTCTCTGTACATTGCAGCTGAAATAAATGAATTTAATCGATTTTGGAAAAAGGTGTAACAAAAAAAAATGTGGAAAAAGTAAAGCGCTATGAATACTTTCCAGATGTGCTGTATTTATTTACATTTCTGTATTAGCCAGGCATTTAATCCAATGATAACTATAACTTTATATTGTGTCCCCTATACCTGTGAATGGTAGCTACATGTGCTATGTACAGTTCTGCAAACACAGTTGATGTACACATTATTATTTTTTCATTCACAGATTCAATTTAAATGTATGCACAAAACTGGAAAACCGCATAAAACATTTGCGTTTCCATCCAATGAGTCAAAGAGAACAGAACGGCCACTTCCTGTTAAACTGACACGAAATATCAAAAATAATAATACACCATATTCAGTAGGTTAATAAATAAATAAATAAATAAATAAATAAATAAATAAATCTATCTAAAATAGATTCTGTGTTATATCAGTAACATGCATTCTTTGCACAGGCTGTATGATTTCTGGAGCACATAGTTCGTACATGTGTTCTCCTTTTTACTGGGTGGCTGTTGCTAAGTGGCCAACGTCCTGGCTGATTGCATGGCTGTGAAGCGAACTCTCGAAGGCTTCTGATTGGTCGGACAGGTCAAAAAGAGCACAGCCAAATCACTGCAATCACAG
This sequence comes from Danio albolineatus, assembly GCA_903798035.1. NCBI lineage: Eukaryota > Metazoa > Chordata > Actinopteri > Cypriniformes > Danionidae > Danio > Danio albolineatus. The sequence goes on along the minus strand of CAIGQQ010037719.1, from coordinate 12,107,676 downwards.
ACTGCTGCCTCTCTCAGCACTAATGACAGTCCTTCATATGCAGCCGTCTCATTAAAGCTATCATGTTCTCCAGCGCCACACACACTCATACACGCGTTCAATATGTCCGTCATATTTCGTTTTACATGCCCGAGCATGCCACACAAAAAGCTGTCAGTCTCACCTTCTTACATGTGAAGGACAAGATTGATTTGTGGAACCACTTTATATGTGCACATACATTTATTTGTGTGTTTTTTTTTTTATATGCAGAAATGAATAAGGCTTCTATTACTTTAATGCATCTGAAAATTATATTATCTATATTATAATATTATTTTCATAACGTAACATTATGGTATATTAATGTTACCATTATTTTATCATTTAATTGTCTAGCTATAATATAATATAATACAGTACCTCATAGATCTTTTACAATCTAAAATAATAATAAAAACAAAATATTTCCATAAAGAAAGAAAGGCTGTATTATATACGCATGTTCATATTAAAGAAAACAACGTGGAACTCGTGTGAAATTTAGAAATTTTTATGGCTTTTTAGTAAAAAGAATTGGAAATATTCTTGATAATGTCAATATAAATATATTATTTAAACTTGTATATTATTTACATTTGAAGTAAATCGATTAAACATAATAATTTGTAACCATGATCATACATCAATTTTATTTATAAAAATTGTGTAATAATAACTTGGATAATTAGCTATTATGTCTTATAATTTTAATCATTTTATAATCATAATAAATTTATATTTCACTCACTCACTTACTCACTTTTCCTTATTTATGGGTCACCACAGTGGAATGAACCACCTATGATTCAGTTTCTTAAATTATATATTTACTTAATTATTTTTTATGTCATTATTTATCAGCTTTTTACCCAAAGGCTTTGCATATATACACTCTCAGAAATAAAGGTACACAAGCTGTCACTTGGGTGGTACTTTTTCAAAAGGTACATATTTGTACCTAAAGGGTCCATATTAATACCTCAAGGGTACATATTAGTACCTAAAAAGTACAAAAGTGTTCCTCCTTAAATTTTTTAGGTACTAATATATACTTTTGAGGTACCAATATGGACCCTTTAAGTACAAATGTGTACCCTTTGAAAAGGTACCACCCCAGTGACAGCTCGTGTACCTTTATTTCTGAGAGTGTATATACAAAAAAGCTGATAAATAAATATGTTATTTTATTTATTTATTTATTTATTTTTATTATTTTTATATTCAGGTAACACCCATTTTCTATGCTCGAACCATACACAATATTATATTATATTATTGCTACTATATATATATATATATTTTTTTTTTCTCTCTCTCTTTTTAAATTTTAATTAAGATGTTATTTATAATGTTTATTAAACTGTTTTTCTCATGAGCACCATTGGCTTGGCCCCATGCAGGCAACTTATGGGCAAGTAGACTACTTTTACAAGCCTTGTGGGTGCATTTGACCTCCACAACATCACAACAACCTGACTTAGACATACTCACAAAATTATTTTATAAAACAATATTTGACTGGACTGCCCATTCATTCATTTGGCCTGATTTCTCCCAATTTATTCTCCATTTCTGTAATTTGCTGCAGTTTTTTTTTTTTTTTTGGTTTGGTTTGGTTGCCACTGTTACCTTTGGTTTGTTAAGTGTTAAAGAATTGTACAAAAATAATGGCTACAAATGTAATTCATTACATATTAAAGTAGCCTTGATGTTCTGTTTGTCATTAATAGGAATGGACTTATTTATAAAAAATGGGAATTAATGCTCTATATGATTGTTTATGAATATTAAGCATGATTTTGGATGTAAATGTGTTGCTGACTTAATGTTTGGCTGTCAAAATAGCGTTTGACAGTTTCGCACAGATAATATCACGATGATCATTGCATTTGGTAAACGAATACGGTCTCCACACTAATAAACTATCCACACACCCCTGTTTGATCGCTGCCTGCCATTTGAAGTGCCAGTGCTGTGGTGTTGCCAGATATTGCTACAAAAAAACAAACAAGCAAACAAGCAAGCGAAAGAAATTACAAAAATAAATGTTTTTTTGTTTTTTTGGAAATATGATATGGAATTGCTAACCAAAACCTTCATCTTCTCACTTTATTAACAACTTGATGTAATTAACGCTGTTGAGTATTAAAAACAAGTCTAGCAATGCTTATGATCAGTGTTTGGTAAGTTACTTTTAAAAAGAAATTAATTACTAATTACTAATTACTTAATCAATATTGTATTTAAAATACTTTTATAATTACTGTGTCTAAAAGGTAACTTAATTACTCAATAAGTAACTTAACTAAATACTTCTTGAAATCCCTATAAACCTTGAGTGGACAAATAATAAAAATGTAACTCTGTAAATAATAAATACCTAGATAAAACATATGAGTCAAACATGAAATAGTTTAGCCTTTTAGTTTTCTGAATCATCTTTATTATATTCTATTTAAAAAAATCTATAATAATTACATGCATAATAATTTTTAGTATGCAATGTAACCTTCTTAAATATTATTCTGCATATCTATCGATCAGGCAGGATCATGCAATCTTTACAAAAAAAGCATTATTTTTCGCCGCATTAGAATGAAAGCCCGTGCAGTATGATCGGTAGTGGACAAAAGGCTTAAGATTTATACGGCATGTTTTTGAACTGGATTGTGTCTCTCTAGTTTACCTGTGATTCGATCGAGCAAAAGGTGTCTTATTACTCTGTAAACAGGGCAGCATCAGTCATGTTAAATTCGCCGACTCCCTCTGTCACATCTGCGTAGTCATCCTAGCCTTTCTCATAGTAATCTTCATGAACCAGCCCATGTAAGGTGCGCGATAGCCTTGAAAAAGTCGCGCGCTACAGCACGCAGGCGCGCAATGAGGAAAAATAAATTGATTAATACTGCAATGTTCTTGTCTGGGAATATTTTCATTTCGTAAAACAGCCACTTACTTCAGCTGAGTCCGACATCTTCCGCTTTATGACTAGCAGCAAACTGGCGCGCGGCGCTATCACATGCATCTGCACTACGATGATTTTAAAGCACCAGAGTTTACTTTTATCTTTAGAACATAAATTAATAAAATTGTGTAAGATTATTCAGCGAGTTTAATTATTTTACAAAGTAACGCAGGTACATTATAAGTAACTGTAATTAAAATATCTAAAAATGAACAGTAATCAGTTACTTTACTTTTTCAGTGGAAAAGTAATTTAATTACAGTAACGCGTTACTTAGTAACGTGTTACACCCAGCACTGCTTATAATACCTAGATCTGGCAACATGATTTTAAATCACTTTTTTTTAATTGAACTTTAGAGAGGTCTGGACCTTTGGTGATCACTGATCAATCTGTAACCTGGTTGACAGTACATTTCCTAAGTATATACAGTAAATAACTGTAAATTGACTTTCCCAGAATTCCCCGCATGAGACTTAACTTTACATGTTTTTTTAATTGACATTACTGTGTTCTTTCTTTAATTAATAAAGTGCTGTAGAGGTGTCACAGTGGCTCAGTGGTTAGCACTGTTGCCTCACAGCAAAAAGGACAAAGGTTCGAGCCCTTGTACAGTACATGGTCCAGTCCAAAGACATTCAGTATAGGTGAATTGGGTAAACAAAATTGGCTGTAGTGTATGAGTGTGTGTGTGTGTGTGAATGAGTGTGTATGGGTGCTTACCAGTAGCAGGTTGCAGCTGGAAGGGCGTCCGCTGCGTAAAACATATGATCTAATAGTTGGCGGTTCGTTCCACTGTGGCGACCCCTGATAAATAAGGGACTAAGCTGAAGGAAAATGAATAAAAGTGCTGTAGAAGTAAATTGACTTGACTTGAGTAAAAAAGGACACAATGGCAGTGTCCGAAAAAGCCCAGATGGGGCAGAGCAGCTCCTCCAGCAGATGGGTGGAGATTACCACAGACTCCATCCAGAACTGCTCTGAGACCCGGCTCATCCGAACACACCGCCTGCGAGTCTTACATCACACACACAGACACGCTTTTTGGCAGGCCTGAAAATACCTCAAGGTTTTTCCGTGGCAAGTGAGCAAACTCAGCCTGATGAATATTACATGTAAAATCCAAGGATGGATTACAGCACAAGCATCCTTAGACATAATGCGAGGCAGGATTCAGATTTAGTCAGCATGTTGCTTTATAAACCACACTTTTTTTCTGGATTTGCCTTGAATTTGTATGCGATTCTCTGCCTTTTCTGGAATGATGTCACTGTATACAAACTAGGGCAATATAGTGACTATTGTACACCATCTGATAGTTGCAATGAAAAACTAAATGTGTGGTTTCATCATGGTGTAGTGTTTACACCATGATGAAACCACACATTTAGTTTTTCATTGCAACTATCACATGGTGTATAATAGTCTATAATAGACTAAGTGCAATCTAATCACAGAAGTGGTGCATGCTATATCAAGTATGCATTATATTAGCGTTCTCAAGCTTTTATTTTTGCTAAAGTACGATCATTTTTAATGGTAAATGACCTTACTTTGCAAAGGGATGTTGAGGACTGAGTCTGAGGGGCCGTTTCAAGGACAGGCGGATCTATCAGTAACAACCATTTTCAATAAGAGCACATTTGTCTGCACTTCTTTTATTCTATAATTTAGTACGCCTCCATTTTATCCTGGAAAAAAAACTCTGAAGGAAGTTTGGTTGATGGAAAAGAAATTTGCGCGAGTTCAAAGAAACCAAATGATAGCATACGCTGTCTGCCGTTTAAGAGAGACACTTAAATAAGAATATATCTGGAGAAGATTGCTTGGTGAAAAGATGAGGAGATATATGTAAGGTCTGGGTTAAACTCTATTTTAAGGTGACATAGTTGAGTAATATTCAAAAGATGTACTCACTATATGGTTGGGGTTAGAATGTGGGTTAGGTTTAGTTACTTGTAATTATGCTTAAGTCTATTACTATAGTAGGTACATGGATCATGTAATTGTGATGTTAAAGTAAAGTGTTACCATGGCTATTAACGATTCATGGTTACAATTTATTATGATAGTCCCACCTTGACTTTTAGGGCCGGGGCACACCAAGCTGACGGTCGGCCGTTGGGCTTCGTTGGTCTGTCAGTCAGCATCAGTTTGGCTAGTTGGTTTGGTTAATTCCACATTCGAGTTAACGCCATTGGCTTGATTCAGCATGTCGCTCTGACTGGTTATTCAGCAACGAATCAAATCGCAAGTGTGAAGTAGAAGGTTCTGGTTTCTGAGTGTTTTCATGTTCTGAATGTGAAAACAGACTGCTGCCCCCTGTGGATGTGGATGTTTGGTGTGTTCACAGACAGATCTTTGGTCCAGATAGAACCAGATGTTAGTCGACGCGAGGCAACAAAACACTGTAGTTGAATTTCATCTATGCTAGTTGTTTGGGTGTGTACTAGCCCTTAGGATAGTCGTTAGGGTTAGTAGAATAAGTTGACATGTTACTATACCTGTATTTAGTACAATTTCTGTTGGGGACCATCAGCTGTAAAATGTTTGCAGATATTAATGTATTATTTTCTGTTTTGGCCCGAGGTCAAAGTGTAAGTTCACCCAAACCTTGAAAATTCTGTTTGGCTATTTTTCAGTTAAACACAAAAGACTTCCATGGTATCAATAGTTACTGGTTTTCAGATTTCAACAGAAAAAAAAACAGAAAAAAAGAAACCCATAAAGTTTTGGAACCAATTGAGGGCGAGTAAATACTGAGCTTTTTTTGTGGTTAACTATCTCTATATGCAGACTAGTAAACATGCAGTTGAAAAGTTACTTATAGTCAACAGAATGTCTAGAGTTTTAAGTGACATAATTTCAACTGAAACATGATTACAGGGCGGAACATACAATAGCACCTCCCCTTAAAAAAAAAACAAAGCCAGTAGTGTTTTGTTTTTATCACAGCTCGGCCAGTAAGTGTGGTTGAGCTCAGGTGCATCAAATGAAAAGCAAATGAGAAGCGTCTTGAAGAGGGCAGGGCGTGTCAGATACTAGAAAGCATTTGATTGGTCCAACACAGGTTTATTCTGAAAACGTAGCCCTATATAAGTTTCTGGAGATCACAAATTATACAACCAGAAGTACGTATGGGGCGGTATGACGCCATTCCTTTTCATGCTTACAAGCTGACTGCTTACCTCAGTATGGACAACTTTGCTGCTGCTACCAGTTTGTCCAGTAGCTTGAGAAAGTGATAAAATCTGAAAATGTGATTAAAATCAGATGAGGACTTTTATTTTTCTGGATTGCTTTTTAAAACTGTCAGTTGGTTTTAGGGAAGTGTGTGGGCGGGTCAATCTTTTGGAAACACTATTGGTTGGGTTTAGGGAAGGAGGAGGGTGGGTCAGTAGATTGCTCAGTCATTCAGTAAGTCAGACAATCGACAGCGGCCTCTGGTGGATTTATGCGAGAAGAAAAGGCACGAATAGCACTCGCGAGAGAAATTTGAGACCTAAAAAAAGCGCACACAGCGGCCTCTGGAGGATTCGCGAAAACAAAATCTGCAAAAAACGTACCTTCTGGGACGTATTTGGCGCTCTCCAGAAATGTATACATGGTACGTTTTCAGAATGAGCCTTGGATCGTTTGGTCAGAAGGTTTGATGAGAAACTGAAGTATGAGGTGATGATAAAAAAATCTATTTAGGTGGAAGTTTTGGATGTTTCTAAAAGAGATTTGTGTCACTGTTTTGGAGCACAATAGCTTATAAAGGTCAAAGCCAGTTTCTGGAGGGCCACAGCTCTGAACAGTTTAGATCCAACCCTGCTTCAACACACTTATGCAGAGTTCAGACTGCATGATTTTAGCCCCGATTTCAACTCGCTGACAGGTTTTGAGAAATTGCAGACAAATGCCTGAAATCACAGGTAAATCGGTGCTTGTTCACGTGAGTATTAATCACACAATATGAACTATCAAAGACGCGTTCTGAGAGAATCGCCGATAAGTCGCGGATGCCCGGGAGATATTTGGCTTGCTAAATATCTGGAGCTGTCTGTGATTCAAATCATGCCGTGTGAAATGTGTTTTGACTGAAAATAACATCGGCAATCGCCTACAGCCAATGAGAGAGCGGCATTCACCAGTGTGGGTACCTGCAGGCCAGCGGGAGGTTGAGGGAGAAGTTAAAAGCACTCATTTTCAGTTTATTCAGATCCAAGAAATACAAAACTATACAAATACGAAAATTATTGTAAATTTGGCAGGAGCCCCGTGTCTGTTTGACGTGTCATGTGAGCAATATCACAACCCAACCCGGTCAAAAAATAAAAAAGTTGAGGAGAAATTGCTAATTCCTTACAAAGCCAGGTGAGCAAATATGTACATTTTCTACCGCATTAAATGCTTCTTTCTCATTATGTAGTTAATAACAAAAGATATACTACGTGTTTTTGGGTGTGAGACATAGTTTGGACAAAGTTGTCTGTGATTATTCCTATTTTGCAGTCATGCAGTGTGAAACTCCCTGTCGCCGATCCATCTTGCAGTGTAAACAAAGCAGCGACAAAACGCTAGCCCAGATAGTCATGCAGTGTGAAAACATCTGTGACACGACTACTTTGAAAATCATGCAGTCTGAACTCTGCATTACCTGTAGGTTTCAAACAAGCCGGAAGAACTCAATTAGTTTGATCAGGTGTGTTTAGTTAAGGTTGAAACTAAACTGTGCAGAGCTGCGGCCCTCCAGGAACTGGCTTTGACACCTGTGCTTTAGACTAACATATTGCTAACATCTTACTGACATCTTACATTAAAATAATAATAATTTCATGGAACCTCTTCATCCCAAATAACATGAAACAACGTGTGGTTCCGAATGTTAGAGCACAACAATAATGGGATTCATCATCATCCAAAAATGAGTCCTTCCACTGGAGTTCATGCCACAAAATTCAAGCTCAAACTCGGCGCCATTCATCAACAGCTGAAGATGTCTTGATGGGGCTTGCCCTCTCAAAATGCCTTTTTCCCCCTCCTTTTTTTTTGCTCCTTCGCTCCATTTGTCAGCGAGACCAGATGCGTATCATTTACAGATACATTATTTATGATGCTCACCACACCTCCAAAAATACCCGCGCAGCAGACAGACACCAGACCTTGGCAGATACACATGGGTACGACGGGGACTCCTGAAGCAATGCACCATTAAAGAGAGCCCATGCTGCTTCAGAGGACACAGCAAAAAGCCTTTAAACGATGCCTGTTCGCTATAACTGAGAACAGTGTGTGTGTGTGTGTGTGTGTGTGTGTGTGTGTGTGTGTCATGTTGTCCGGCATGGGCTGCTGATTACTCCGCCAGGCAAGGCAAATGAGAGTGCAGGTAATGGAGAAAGAAGTGCTCACTAGTCGGTTGTAAAAGCCTCGCAGTTAGAAGATCTGTAACCTTTGCTGTGAAGCGTGCACAAAACGTCCGGCACATTAGCATCGATAACTGGGCTCTGCCGTTATGTACATGTAGATTTTTTTTCTTTGTTTAAGTATTGGGATGCTGTGAAGAGGGTTTAACAGGATTTCTTTTGTGTGTTGGGTCAGTAATTCAGAATTTTAACTTGTTCACATGGCTATTTGGCTTTTTTAAATTCCACAAAATAAGCAATAATTCATATGATGAAAGATATTTCAATTCTCCATTTTATTTTTTATTTTATTTACATTTTATTGTTCTACTTTTGACCATTTTTTTATTGTAGAAATGTGAGTGAATTTAAAGGAACATTATTTAAGGGCTTATTTTTTTTCTTCAATAAAATATTTATAAAATATTATAAAGCTATTATATTTATATTCACATTTAATTTAATAACTGTATTTTTTTAATTAAATTTTTTTGCAATACATTAAAAATTATTACTGAATTGTGTTTAATGCTTAATTTGGATTGGATTGTTTTGTTGTATTATTTACCTTTTAGTTATTTTTTGAATATAAATGAATATGAATTTAAAAAGGTTGCTTACGTTATCATTAACTATAGTGTCTAATGACATTTCTTTATTCGTTTCACCAAAAAAGTAGTGAAATTTGCATGAAATTTAGTTGCACCTATTAATTATTTAATAATAGGTTCAATTTCTGTGAAACAACCTCATATATCTAGATACACCATGCATGGTAGTGTCTCTATTATTATTAAAATGCAAAAAAAAAAAAAACAACACAGACCAGACCAGACAAAACAAATTAAATGTACATCACCCGTTTTAAAACCCCATAATATTGCACAGTTAAAAAATTCTTCCTGACAAAATTAACTTTTCTAGTCAAATCAACTTACATAAATCAAACTGACTAAAAATATTAAGTTAAACTTTGTTAAAATAGTTACAACCTGAAGAACTTATTAAATATGTTAAATCAACATGCTGTCTTGACTTTTTAGGCTCTATTTTAACAATCTGAGCACAAAGTCTCAAGCACATGGCGCAAAACCATTAAGGATGTGTCCAAATCCATGCTATATTTTAAGGATGGAAAAATACGGTTCTATTCTTATGCCCCATATGGTGATGCAAACGTCTCCAAAACTCAAAAGGTGGACAAATCTAAACTTGTTTTTATTAAAACAAATATAAATATGCATATAATAAATAATGCTGCTAATAATAATAACATTATAAAAATGCAAATTGTCAATTTATATACTGAAAATGCCCCCTTGTCACGATCCCCAACGCTCTTAACTCCTTAGATCGCTGGAGAACACGCACAATCACACTAGAACTACAAATCCGCCATTTCATGGACTACATCTCCATACATGCAAAACACAGACACTCCTGCTCCAAGTCACCACCTTTTGCACACGCCACCTGAGGATCGTCAAGGACTGATTACACACATTATTTAATCCACACAGTCTTGTTTACTTCTAGTGACATTACAACGCATAACCTTGGTCTTGTTTCCCCGTGTTTGTACCTTTGCCTTGTTATCTGTTCATCCCTGCCTGCAGCCAGCCTTCTGACTTCTTGCCTGTTCTTGACTACATTTCTGGACTGTCTGTATACATCTGTTTGCACCTATTGACCATTGCTTACCTGATATCTCCATTAAACCTGCATGAGGACCCGCATCTCAGTTGTCAGTGTCACTCCCCGTGTTACACCCCTGAGGCAGTGGTTTTTATATTTAGATAGAAAATAATACATTTTGTAACATTTTAATCCTTTGATTTTTTTTTTCATATGTAAAAAATATTTGTTTATTGCTGTAAATCCTGTGTGTAATAAGCAATGTGTAAGCGTTTGGACCCGCATAGGCACACAACTAACGCGTTCTGTGCTGGACATTAGGCCAGCTTTTATTTGGTCAATGGCGCAATCTATTTCAGTTCCACAAAATAGCAACGCACCAACAATGCGCCTTAACACACCTCCTTTTTAGACCAGCACACCCATGAGTCCACAAAGTGTCGCATATGTATTTGCTATTTAAACAATGTGGCGCAAAACATGAAAATTACTGTTGCGCTGGTCAGAAAATAGCAACAAAGCACGTCATACACATCTTGCGCCTTATTGCGCCGGGTGTATGATAGGGCCCTTTGTCAATAAATAGTTTACAGTGTAAGTAATCAGTGCATAAAAAGCAGGTAATGCTTATAAATGTATTCACTTGTTAACATTATCCCGTTTACCATTTCCTAAAAGACAAAAAGAAGCAGACTTTACAACTCCATCTAATGTAGACAGTATAAACTTCATTCGATTCAATGTCTTCCTCCCAGTTCCTGCACGAATCTTCCAACATCCTGTGAAAATAAAGAAGAAGAAGAAAAAAACATCTTGTTCCACAGTAAAGCTTGTCCTTTCTGCCCTCTTGCCATAATCATGAAGGGCCTGCTAGAACATAAAGGCACTGGAAGGCTTGAAATGACTGCCTTTACCTTTGGCTCCGGGAACTCTGACCCGACACCTGAACCAATCCGTCTGGAGAACAGCAACTTCAAAGAGCACTTTGATGGCAGGGGAGGCTTATTGGGTAGATCAGAGCATGAGTGGCTTTTCACTTCAGATTAGCTTCCCTGACGCCAGCTCATGACTAATAACACAGATGCACTATCAGAAGAAGGAACCGGGGATCTTGGGTTTGGAAAAGACGTCGTGAGCGTGATCAGCAGGAGAATCGGCGCTAATAATGGATACATGTGATACCAATGATGACGAGTTAGTCTGAGATGAAAAGAAGATCAACTCCTTTGTTTCTTTTAGAGGAAGATTTTTTTCTCTTTTTTTTTGTTCGGCCTGACAGAGAGTTTGTGGAATAATTGAGAGATCAGTAGCATGTATGAGGTTTAAGTGAGATCGGAAGGAGTTCAATGAATCTGTTTGTTTTTTTCCTGATGAACATATTTTTTTATGGAAGTTCTCAATTTGTGTGATAAGCATAATTTGGGATTCAGTGAGTTGTGATGTTAATTCAGTATGCATTCCAACTGATTGAGGATTGAGGAATTTGGTATCGATTCAATGAGTGAGTTGTATGTACATTCAGTACCTATTCTGAATGATTAAGTAAGTTTCGTGTTAATTTACTCATTTTTCAGAGTGATTCGGTTACTGAGTTGCATGTTAATCTAGTATCTATTCTAAGTGATTAAGTGAGTGAGTTGCGAGTTGATTTGGTATCAATATCCACTGATTCACTGACTGATTCATATGTTTTTTCAATTTATGTTCTGGCCGATTCAGTGAGTGAGTTTTATTGTAATTAAGTATCTATTCTGAAAGATTCTGTAGGTTTTATGTTCAATTATTACTGCTCTGATTGATTCAGTTACCCAGTATCTACACAGCAAAAAAATCAGTGTACATTTAACTCAATTTGAGTTTAACTGAACACTCCTTGGGTGTACATATGACTCCCTCCATTTTGGAGCTAAAATAACACTTTCTAAAGTGTCAAATTTGCACATCACTCACAGAGTTCATTTTAACACAGTAAGAGTTTATTCTTACATCAAACTGGAGTGTGTGTTACTCTTCAAAGTGTTAATATATTAAATTTGTACGTTACTCACTTTATTTAATAACAAATAAATCTAAATGGATTATGCATGTGTATATAAGCTAATAAGTGCATAATGTACACTGCTTCTGATTAGAATTAATTTATTATATCTTATAATTTATTATATCATCAAGACTCATAAAACATACTGGTTTGATCACTGTTTGTCCGAAAGAACCCGACTTCCCATCACTAGTGGGAAATACTCTGCATAATGGGGTAAAATGTTAACTCTGAAAAAAAAAGCTCTTAAATATACGCTCTTTCACACTCAAGGATTAAAATGTACTCCGGTTTTAACACTGAACAGCACCAAAAAAGGAATAAATCACACTGTATATTTAACACTGGAATTTTTGCTGTGTATTTCAACCGATTCAGTGAGTGAGTTGCAAATTAATTTCATATCAATATTGACTGATTCATTGACTGAGTGGTATGTTAATTCAATTTATGTTGACTGATTTAGTGAGTAAGTTGCAAGTTAGTATTTGGTATTGATTCCTGCCGGTTTGGTGAGTGAGTTGCAAGTTACTTCAGTACTGATTCCAACTGATTCATTGAGTGAGTTCTGACTGATTCAGTGAGCAGCATGGTAAATCAATATTTATTTTATCTGATTCCATGAGTATATTTTATGTTAGTTTAGAATCTTTTCATGATACTGGAATTCGGTACCAATCGAATGTTTCAAATCGTCCGTTTCTTGCAAAAATTTGAGCGCTGTTGAACTTCTTAAATGCCACTGATTTGCGATTATCATCATTGCCTAATTGTGACAATCATGTAAATTTTGTATAATTTCTGTCTGATTCAGTGAGTTGTCTACACAGAATACTAGCATACAATTGTTTTACGATTTATGCAGTACATGCATAATATGTGCAAAAAAGTGTAGGATGAACGTGGATACAGGGTATTTTCTTGTAAAATATACACTGAACAAGTGATGTTTACTGTTTATTGAAATTACTTATTTAAAATAAGTTGAAAAATCACAATTATTTTTATTTTGGGGGGGAACAACTTAATTGTTTTATGTTCAATTCACTTAAATTTGTAAAAACTAACATGTTAACTTAATTCCTTCATGTTGTCCCAACACAAATCGATTTAGTGGAACATAGCATTTATGTAGTCCAGTAGTCCTTTTTTATCATTTCAAAAAGCACTTTTTGATGCTGTAGAAATGACTGAATAGTGAAGAAACATGTTATTTCAGTCAAATTTTGTGGAACCAGTTCAAAATAACAACCATGCTGTTGCAGAATTAAAAGGGCTCTGGATTAAATAAATATCCATGTCTGTGTTTTTCCCCAACAGATGGTCTAAAATATTCTGTAATAAATAGATTCGAAAGTGGTTTAAACAATCAATCTTTTTTTCCTCCTGTGCATTTAAAGAGATTTGCATGTGCCAGTCCATCATGTCTTTCATCTGAAAGAAAAGTTCAGTAGCACTTGCTTTTAATATCACCTGGGATTTTGAAAGCTAAAATCTCTTTAATGCACTGCATGGACAAAAAAAAAAAAAAAACTTGGACTCCGTTTTGGACATCTGTCTCCTATTAATGTTGCGAGGGAATAAGGGAGAAGCAAAATATGCTTAAAGGAGAATTAATTTGAGGGAATGCTGGGACTGATTCAGAATGTTAACACAAAACCTTGAAGTCTTTGCTAGAGCAAGGCCAATGCAATCTGGAGAGGCTTTTTAATCCATGCCGCGCTCCTGCTGTAACTCACAGCTACTGACAACAAGCATCAAACTGCGATATATCAAATCAAGCCAGAGAGAACTGATAAGTCCTGCGGCTTTAAAACTCGAAGGCAATACTAAAAGCTTAAGTGGGAATGTTCCTGTCCTGGGCTGAGTGGAGGATCCTTGCCTCGAAAGAGAGCAGCGACTTGCCAGTTTCCACTCGGAAATCTAATGCGAGTCCCTTTGGCTGCTGTCAGGTCGCGTGTGCATGTTCAGAGTGCAATCTGCATTTTTGATTTCGCATATGGGATTTCTTGTGCTGTTTTAAGGTCACTGGGTTTTATTCATTAACTGTGTGCATGCAGGTTTTAGTGTACTGATTAGGAATGCATGATATATCAGTGGACATATCGATATCTGCCTGCCATTTATATTGCAGCTGTTGGACAACATAATGTACTTTTGAGGCTTTTTTTAGGTGAGAATGTAATTGTGTAGATTGCAACTATGCAGTTTATTTATAAGGATAGTGCCTATTTTAAAATCTATAATTTTGGAGATACAGCACATCTGCATTCAGCAGTCTGTCATACTGAGCAGAGTAAAAACAGTTGACGTTCTGCCACAAGATGGCGACAGAGACCTCTGTCCAGAGACCAGAAAACTCTGTGTAATTTCAAATTACAGCTGATCAAATCATTATAAAACTTGTGAGTGACATTCTAAGTCGACCTCTGTCCCTTGTATATTTTAGTGCAGTATTTATACCATAGGAATCTGGTAGTGTTTACTTTACTCTGGCTTTTTCAGGGTTAATTATTGTAAAATCCTGATTGCAATAAACAAATACTGGGAAATGTCTCTGGACTAATGCCATTTAATGTTGTTTAGCCTTATAATCTTAAAATGTCTGTAATCTTAAATCACCTGTTTTGTCATCACTTTAAACAATACGCTAGAAAAAAAAATATATATATATATATGTGTGTGTGTGTGTGTGTGTGTGTGTGTGTGTGTGTGTGTGTGTGT
>CAIGQQ010037719.1:12049342-12092175 GCA_903798035.1 Danio albolineatus | reverse complement strand
TATTATTATTATTATTATTATTATTATTATTATTATTATTATTATTATTATTATTATTATTATTATTAATGGTAACAGTGTTAAAAGCAATAATGACTATAATTTAATTTAATTTGAAACTACATACAATAACAAATAAGTTATTCAAAGATGTAATAAATATTTAACAGTTATTATTACTATTATTATTGACATTTAATAAATGCCACCTGGATGAACAAAATCATTTTTTTACAAAAAAAAAAAAAAAAAAAAAAAAAAAACCTGACCCCAAACTTTTGACCGGTGGTGCATATATTGCTGGCTTAGATTTTGCGTAAAAATTTTCTATATTAGTGCATCACTAGTAATTACTCTCCTTGAAGATATTAATGAAGTAATGATGAATTTTATACAATTTTAGCTGATTTTATTAGTTTATATTGTATTTAGAAATAATGAATAAATTATATGAATAATTACATTATTATAAAAAAATAGCAGTATACATTATTAAATTTATAAGCATAAAACAGCTCTTTTTAAAATTATATTTAATGTTTTTATTTGTCAAAGTTTTTATTTTTTTATTAATTTGCATTAAGTCATGAATAATTTTAATTCTTATATTTATATTGTACATTCTATGTGCTAATTATTTATTATAATAATTGATAAATTCTTGATATAGTCAAGCCAAGAGAGAGAGAGAAAGAGAGAGAGAGAGAGAGAGAGAGATTATATAACCAATATATGCATACACAGTATATATACCAAAGCCCAAAATGATTCATACAGTTCACATGTATAAAATATATAAACACTTTAGATTATTTTATTTTTTCAATTTTCTTCAGCTTACTCCCTTATTTATCAGGGGTTGCCACAGCGGAATGTGCCGCCAACTATTCCAGCGTATGTTTTACGAAAACCAGCGACCTTCTTGCTGTGAGGCAACAGTGCTAACCAACTAAGCCACCACTATTTTCTTTTTGATTTTAGTCTATTTATCTTCATATTATGCAAATCATAATTTATTAAAGACCCTCCTTTGTGTTTTTATAGTGAAAGAGACCCACTGCCTTCTGTTTCTCAAATTTCCATATAGAAGAGTAAACAGAGCATTTGCCAGTCTTTATCTTTCTCTTTCAATGCTCCTGTTTACAGAGCAAGTCTCAAGAAACTGCCTTTCTGATTAGTAAACATGTCAGGTTTTACACTAGAGCTACACCGCAGCTTCTCCATAGTGTGAGGCGTCATATTTACAAGTACTTTTTTTGTTTCAATATGCTGACAAATAACCACAATCAAACCCTGTCACATCATTAAATAATAAATGTTCTTGCATATTCCCTGATCTGCCTCGCTCTTCGATGGATCATTTGAGGTGTTTCTCAACCGAATAGTGTCATGTTCACTCGGCAGGGGGAACGTGGCTCGCTGTTCGGCCCTAGCTGGATGACATTAATGAAACGTGAACGGGAGGTAATCACAGATCACAATATTTTGCACTTGTGGCTGATGTATGTTTGGCACAGGACGTTCCTCAGTCGCTGTCAGCGTCTACATTCGTCTCACTTCCACACCACTGAATTTTTTCCTTACCACAGCTAATGCCACATAAACATGTATATCTTGATGTCTTTATTAGCCCTCGGGTGACTGTGTGACCTGTGTATTTTACATCTGTTTATTAAATTAGGAAAATAAAAGTGAAGTTTATTTTATCTTTGGATTGGGGAAATCCAATGGTAATTTTTAATAGTAGGAGTACATTGTGGCGTCATACATAAACATGCACACATACACACAAAAAAGGTTGTTTTACATAAAAGTAAAACATTTAATTTAAAATTTTCCACACTCATGTTGTTCCAAATCTAAATAAATGTATTCATCTTCCCTAAAAAAACATTGAAGGTCAATTGAATTTAATATAAAATATGTATGTCCCTTTATTCAAACCTCTACATGTGTCATTCATCATGAGATTTAAAAGAACAACATACACATTTAATGCAACAGTGTAAAAAAATTCGCAATTTTACAGTTTAGTTCCGGCAGCTGGGGTGCCGGAACAAAATCGTAAAATAACTGCAGTTAAATTACAGAAATTTACAGTAAAATAACGGATATTAAATTACAAAAATTTACCAGAAATTTAACTTTAAGGAAATTTCTGTAATTTTTTTTTTTTTACAGTGAAGTCTTCTGAAAAGACATGTTTACTTTTATGATGAACACATTAAATTGACTGAAAATTACTCTGTCACGATGAGAAAAATTAAAATTCAGGCCACTGGTGTGACTGACCTAATCGAAGCTCATGAACCATTATTGGCCCGTTTCCACTGAGTGGTACGGTACGGTACGGTACGGTTCGGTACGCTTTTAAGGCCGTTTCCACTGTCTAAAAGCGTACCGAACCGAACCGTACCGTACCACTTTTTAGTCACCCTTTGCAATGGGTCCCAAGCGTACCAAAGGGTGACGTAAAGGCGGAGCTAGACGCGCAGCTAAACGCCATTGGCTTACAGAGATACGTCATTTGCTCACGCAACAAGCAGAATGAAAACAAAAGACCCGCCATGTTTATTACACAGTCGAGAGACAATACACCGAAATAATATCATCATATAATAACGAGCCATGGTCGACCCGAGCTTAAACAAACATTGTCGTCGTCTTGAACGGCCACAGAGCTGAGAGAAGAGCAGATTGTTATGGGTTACGAGCCCATAAGCGCGAGGGCGAGTGCTTTCGCTTTGTCGCTTGCGATCGCGTGCGCGTCAATATTTGAAATAACAAAGATCTTAACCTGGATTATTATAAACTGGAATGACGGAGTTACTCTCTGACGAGAGAATAATGACGGAGAGGCTACATGTACTGGTGAAGATTAAAGACACAGATGAGAGGTTTGCACAGACGGGGCTCTATTTCGTAATGTCTTTTAACCTAAATTAGGCATACATGTCTGCTGTGTGTAGTTTTTCTGTAATTTGGTAACATCGGAGACTGTGTGGGGCTGTATGTGTTCATATATGCTGCATTTATTTATTATATTTTTATTTATTATATTAAATAAATTATATTTATTATAATAAATATTATATTTATTATATTTATTATATATTATATTATTTTATATAATCGCGGACCGTAGGCTATTTTGCATCATTGATCTGCAGTTATAATCAGATCATGTTCAGTCAGTAATGAACATTTATACATCAGTGTTTATGTGTATAATAAAGCATCTGTTTTGTGAGAAGTGCTTCTCGTATGATTTGTGAACGACCCATAAAGCTTTACTGTAGACATTTCCTCGAGGGAAAATGACGTCGACAAACTTTCTGTCGTACACCACGCCCACCAAAAGAGTACCCTTTTGCAGTGGAAACGCAAGCCTGATAAAGGTGACCCGTACCGACCCGTACCGTACCGTACTGTACCACTCAGTGGAAACGGGCCATATATCAATACAATTGGGATAAAAATTGTAACCCTAATTTCTCTACACTGTTTGCTTTTGTTTTTGCTGCTGCATAACACATACAGTTGAAGGCAGAATTATAAACCCCCCTGAATTATCAGCCCCCTGTTTATTTTATCAATTTCTGTTTAACGGAGAGAAGATTTTTTTCAACACATTTCTAAACATAATTGTTTTAATAACTAATATATTTTATCTTTGCCATCATGACAGTAAATAATATTTTACTAGATATTTTTCAAGACACTTCTATACAGCTTAAAGTGACATTTAAAGGCCTGACTAGGTTAATTAAGTTAACCAGGCAGGTTAGGTTAATTAGACAAGTCATTGTAAAATGATGGTTTGTTCTGTAGACTATCGGGAAAAAAATAGCTCGAAGGGGCTAATAATATTGACCTTAAAATGGTTCTTAAAAATGAAAAACTTTAAGCTTTTATTCTAGCCGAAATAACACAAATAAGACTTTCTCCAGAAGAAAAAATATTATCAGACATACTGTGGGAATTCCCTTATAAATAATAATAATTCTGACTTCAACTATAACACAATTGCACAATATATAACTGGATATGTTTTCATTCACCTATTTTTATGTAAATCTTAGAACATCACATCAAAAATGCCAAGATGTGCATAAATTTTGAAAATGCTCAAAAAAAACAATGCGCACAACTGAGCAGGATACATTTTTATCCGATATGAAAAAACATGCATGAAAACATTGTTACTGAACAAATTTCATTATGCGCATAAAAAAAGTCATGTGAGATATGAACCATCATAGTCTGAACTGAGTATGAACCAAACACACTTTGAAATTTCCTTGATTTTTTTTTTATTTGAATTCAGAATGTCTTTAATTCAATTTTGAAGATGAACTAATTTCTTCTAGATATTGATTTCCATGAGGGCAAGCAAATGACATAAGAATTGTCATTTTGCAAGAACTAACCCCTTAAAGTTGCCTTACGCCAATCACTTTCATTTGCACATTGTACTAGCATGTACGCTAGCTAGCCAGGTGTCCGCCTGGGGTTTTGGTCCACCTATCAGAAGCATGTTTGGAAGCGGGCGATGTTGGCATGCTCCGGAGAAAACCAGCTGCATTTGGTGTGCCAGACATGCAACAAAACAGCTTTCTGGCACAAACCTGTGCCAAACCTGAGATTGGCACGGGTGCAGATACACTTACAAGTCGCGTGTTAACATGGTGAAAACACAGATGAAGAGACTTGAAGACCATCTGCAGGGCTTAGACGTCAAACGGGGTCATGAGCAAAGTTACGGTGATGTAATTTGGCTGGTTTACAGCTTGAAAGTGCCCAGAAAAGGAACACAAAAACACTCGCGATGATAAATGCATCCTGGAAGAAAAAAAACTCTTATTTTATAAGGCGTGCTTATTTGTTTCAATTTATCAGGCTGGCATTAATTATGATTTCCTCGTATTTTCCGCTCCTCGGCGATTTCTTTAAGCAAATAAAAAAGTCATCAGGCAAAGCATGAAACTATTGCAGCCCATAAAAGCAGTCTCACCTTGCCGGTGAATTCTAAAGTGCGTCTCTAACTGGTGTGAAAGCCCTGCCAGTCTGCTGCAAATTAGCGCAGTTAAAGCGCGCTCGCCATTGGCCCAAACATTTCCGAAGGCACTCTGCTTATCAGAAGCCCGTACGTGACTCGCATGATTCGTTAGTCCAACAAAAGAAGTTCAGTAGGGCTACTGTACTCCTGCGGCAGCTCTGCTGGGATAAAATAAGCGCTTTATGTAAAAAACACCATCTTCAGTTTTAGTCGCGTATGCTCATTTGAAGCTAATTCTATTCTACAGTATCATTCTTTGAATTTATTCATGTTAACATTACACTGTTGAAGTCAATAAGCACCTCAAACCTGCCTTTGAGCCAAGGCATGCTAATATGTTGGCGGGTTTTTAGACAGGTTAGACTTTGTTAGACTAGTTAGCAATGCAATCAAGCAAAATTTTCATTTATTTATTTCTACAACAGATAGATTTTTCAGGGGATTCTTAGACGGCAGTAGCCACCATAGCCAATGGAACAAAGCTATGGGGACTTCAGAGCACGTTAATAGCATTCATTTTTTTGTTTTCAGCTGAAAAGTTGAAAACAGATCAACTTTCAGGGACCAAAAAAAGCAGACAGAAAAAAAAACCTATAAAAATAAACCAAATGCACTTTTTGTCCGTAAACTTCCATTCTTATGCGAGCATTTGAGTGCAAAGCAAGCTTGGATGACAAGTTTCACATGTCGCTGCATTCCAAAATTCAAGCTTGGTGAACTCTGACCCTTCTCAGTACAGAAAATTAAAACGTGGAACAATTTAATGATGATACTTTATGCGATTGAGCACCTGCAGGACCACCAATGAAAAAAGGGCATAAAATGGTGGCATTTTAAGTGAAATGCATTAACTAAACGTGATGACTAATTTCTATCTTATTCATTTGAATATTTGGTAATAGAAGCATTCCTTAATTCATGGCATTCCAAAGCGCTATTATTTACTTTGTTCTCCTTGATGTTTTGTTGGTGTTTCATGACTGCAATGGATTTGATAAACCCATGAAGCATTTCACTTTATGGGCATGCATTTTCTCGAAGGGACCTGATTAGTAGAAATTTTTCTTTACTTAAAATTTAAATACATTTTTTACTGTGGGTCAAGATAGGTCAAACTTGCATTTTTTTAACATCTGGGCCAAATACTACATTTGAAATCTGTCCCAAGTCTTGAATGCCACCTAAAAGATGGTGCCACCTCTGCCAAACCCAGGCCATGTTTGGCCCACATGCTGTATGCCAATGCCGGAAGAATGCCTGCTGTGCCAGCTTCATGCCAAATCTGGGCCAGAATTCTTTGCTACATGTACCTGGGAAGTCATACATGTTTAAAGTGAGTTGATCGATGATTGAATAATATAACATTTTTTATTTCTTGGTTGACTAGCAAGCAAGAGCTCTGTGACAATGCGGCTTCCAACAACTAATAAGATTCATTATTTTGTACCGTCATGTTGTTTCAAACCTACACTATGTGACGTATTTTCTTCATCTTAATGTTTTTGACCATACAATGAGGAACATTTCTGTTTTGGGCCAAAAATGGAAGTCAAATCCATTTGGACCCCAGTGGCTTCCATCATGAGAACAAAACCAATATAAATGTTCTTACTGTTGTGTTCAACTGAAACCCATACAGGCTGGAGACAACTTTAGAAGTAAATAATGTAAAAATGTTTGTTTTCAGGTGATTAGTGACAAAAAAAGTTTCATTATATGGCCAAAAACCAGTAGATGTGTTATTATCTCTTTTTAACTTGAGGATATTGAGTAAATAAGGTCAGAACTTTTTGTCTTTGGGTGACTAGGGACCGAAGTTTGGCAACTTCTAACAACAAAACTGCTGTCCGTGATAATGGGACATGTGTCGAGTGCACCTTCCTGTGGACAAACACCTGAATACATGGCTTCACACAGTCCACGTAGTAACCTAACAAAGCTGAAATGCAGTCTCTAGAGGATGCCTTCTGCTCTTTTCGTAATGCGTCGCCCCCTGTCTGTGAGAAGACCCCAGTGCTTCTGGTCCCTGGTGTCCCCATTACAGACTGCTTGGCATTCTGGGTGGAATAAATTGGTTGGACGGACTTTTCGGTGGGCTTAGCCACCATGCTGGCACAATATAGCAGATCGTCAGTTCGTTCAGGCGGGATCAGAGCCAGTGCTGCAGCTCGACAGACGCCCGGAGAGGAATGGCGTGGGGCGGCAGCTGTTTGCCCATAGGGAGTCTGTGCTTTCAGACCTCCTGGTCATTAGTGAGAGACACAGTGAGTGAAGCAACATGCTGCGGAAGAATGACACATCTGCAAACAGCTGCCAACTCTTGCTGAAGTTTCTCTTTCAGTTGTGTTTGCGTGCAGCTTTGAGCATCGGTAGTTGGCCGTGGTGTTTGTTACGCTTGCTGAGGAGAGAAACCTACTGAAACTGAAGAGGGATTCTGGGAAATTGCAGTTTCTGTAAATACGAAGAAGCACTTTAAGAGTTATGATTCATTAAGGAGTTTTTATTTTTTTACTGTATTAACACTTTACCGTAAGGGGTGATCATAAGACATGATACACAAGATTTTATGCATGCTTATGACTAGGGCTGCACAATACCTTGTTTCAGCTTCGATATCGCAATGTGATCTCCACGATATTCACATCACAGGATCTTCATTGTTGAGTCTGGATTATAAATGATCATTTGCATGTGTTTTTGAGGTCTGTACTGTATTCTAAAAGTATTCAGGCATAAGAAATTGTAATGTTTTTAACTTTAGTAACAATTAATTTATGTAACAATTAAGACTATGTAGTATTATTTTACATTTTATTATTCAATAACTGTGTACCAGTATGCTGTTAGACTCCTCGAAAACAATAAAACATGGTTTATTTAATGTAATCCTTTTTGTTTATGTATGTATCTATGTTTGTAGGTAGTTTATTTTATATTATGCAGATGCACTCCCCTACAGACTCATCTCAATCTAAAATTATAAATCTTTTTTCAAATAGAGATATTCAAGTCATTTGTGCGGAATTGTATTGGTATCGCAATATATATCGCAGAATAACAAAATATTCCAATGTTCGATTTGTCCAATATCGTGCAGAAACTATCATTAAGTGTCATAATTTTAAATGGAAAGATTACGTAGTTTGATGTGCCTTTTCATGGCAACTTCAGATTACCAAAACAGCATAACTTGTCATAAATCTGTCATATAGAGTACATTATTGTCATTAGGCCATTATAACCGTCAAATAATTTTATAACAGCCTCATTAAAATGTTTCTTAACTTCAACTACAGTGGTACAAATTAGCATGTCATAAATATAAATTACTCTGTTATACATTTCTTTGACAGTGCATTGACAAAGATTAAGACAGATTAAGTTTGTTGCACTGAAAAAAGGTATTAGAAAAATATCCCACAATTTAAAAAAGGGGTGTTACCAAATTTTCATATAAACATCCAATTCTTCCATGTTTGCAAAGTTTTGTGAAAATGACTAAAATGCGGGGCAGCATGGTGGCGCAGTGGGTAGCACTCTCGCCTCAACAAGAAGGTCGCTGGTTCGAGCCTTGGCTGTGTCAGTTGGCATTTCTGTGTGGAGTTTACACGTTCTCCCCGTGTTCGCGTGGGTTTCCTCCGGGTGCTCCGGTTACACCAACAAGTCCAAAGACATGCGGTACAGGTGAACTGGGTGAGTTGTGAATGGAAGTGTATGAGTGTTTCCCAGTGATGGGTTTCAGCTGAAAGGGCATCCACTGCGTAAAACATATGCTGGATAAGTTGGCGGTTCATTCTGCTGTGGCGACCCCAGGATGATAAAGGGACTAAGCCGAAAAGAAAATGAATGAATTACTAAAATACGGTATTTTGCAAGATACCAGTAGACGTCAAGCTCATCGCACACCAAAGTGCCATGCCGCACCACATTTTTCTACAATTCTAAACAATGATTTCTAAGAGTTGATGCACACTGGCACCACCATTTGGCAAATGCCTGTGTTGCTTAGCACCATGTAGAATACAATCTACAATGCAAAGTCCCTTTTCACATGTACGGGCCTAAAGTCTGACATTGTTGTTTTGGTTGTCAAGTATTCACACATGCCTATAGAATGAACACATAATACACGTTTTCAGAAGAAAAAAAAGCCCTCGTTTTAAATGTTGTTATATATCTATAATAGGCATGGGACGATAACCGTTTTCAAGGTATACCGCGGTTTGAAAAAGTCAAGGTTTTCATACCGCCAAAATTTTTTGTTGTTTTTTAGCCTGACATGTTTAATGCTCTAAAACACTTTAAATGTTTGTCAAAATAAAATATATTGTGTTCAGAGGGGGAAAAAGGTTTTGTTTTTTAGCAAGACATTTAAAAAGATATATAAGCAGAAACCGTGATATTTTTATCCAAGGTTATCATACCGTCAGAATCTTATACCGGCCCATGCCTTATCTATAATAAATGTTTTTATTTATTTATTTAATTTAAACATTTTATTGATTATATCTATTTATTTTAGTTTTAGTCCATATTTGTAGACAGTAAAGCAACTCTTCTTGGATGCAGCTTTTTTTTTATTAGCTTCTGGAAGCTCTTTTGTGTATATTCATTTTCTAATTTTGAACACGCTTTGGTTCTTGCAGTAAATGTAACCAGACCATTATTATAATCAGCTATTAAAGGACACTGCAAGAGCTAACCTTAAATTTAAGGACACCGAATATGCAAATGAGCGTAGTGTCTACCAGGAGAACAGCGCTTGGCAACCATACAGAAGACCTAGGGCTTTTTACGCAGGCTGGAAGCTAAATTAATCCATCCTAGCTGTCTTTTTCACTTTAGCACACTTCATATATTGCTTAAATGCATCAGACAGCAAAGCACATCACACATCTGATGTGTTTTCTTTGTGGTAAACTGCCTCTCCCGCTAATGGGTTGCTCTCGCATTAAAAAATATTCTTACTCCCGTAATCATTTGCTGTGTTTACAGACACATGAAAAAAGCAACACTAATGAAAGATTCAGTCATTTAAAACAAATGTTACCAAATAGAGCAAATAAGCCACTGAGGGGTTGCATTGAGAATACTCCGTTAATACTCCAATAATTCGTTTGTTTACATGGACATCAGTAATTGAATTATTTACATTATTGGAAATATTATGTTTAATGTGTTCACATGAGATTATTCCTTTCATTTTTTAGTAGGGCTCCTTCATTATAGAAATAAATCATAATCGCGCTTACTTTGGTCAATGTTGGTTGTAATGAGTTACAAAGGAACTAGTTACTGTAATTAGATTACTTTTCGGCAAATATTTCATAATGGTGTCATCTAAAAAAACAACAGCAGACTGCTGGAAAGGGAACGGGATGCGATGCAATAATCCTTTTTTACCGATTATTGCTTTTTCATAATCATTTTAGGCCAAAATTGAAATAGATTTTCGATTAATTGAACAGTCCTATAACAGATTGATTAATGGCACACGTTTTTATGTCCTCACATAATGCCATCCAACATTCCCTCCAAAATTTCACTTATCAACATACACTTAGTCTTCATTATAGTCACATATACAGTTGTGGGTGCTTCATTTTTAGTTTATGCGAAAGCTTCAAGCGCAGCTAATTATTTGTCATGCTATACATCCAATATGATCATGGATACTTTTTCTTTTTTTTAAGCTCAAAGCCCTGGGCTCTCATTTCAAAATGTTTAATTTATTTTTTTTTATTAATGTTTATGGCCCATATGATAATTTAAAGTGGTTTAATTAAGTCAATACTGTATATAAGTTAAATGTGTTTACTTTGATTGCTTACTGTGTACATTCTCTCGTCTATAAAAAATAAAAATAAAATGTATTTTTGTTTTAAAGATCATACATTTTGTGTCAAGTTCCTACTTCTCACACAAAAGTTGTGTTCTATATATTAAAAAATATATATGTGCAAAGCTGTAAGTTCGCTAAGTAAACATATTATACTCTTTAAGCCACATTTATATACATAACAGTTCTGTCTGATTCTCGAATCTGATAGTCTTATAAATATTTATAATTTTGGAGATACAGCGTGTCAGCATCCATCATCCTGTTATTGAACGAGCAAAGACGGTTGACGTTCCACCACAAGATGGCGACAGAGTCTCCATAATAAGCCCTTAGAGGGGAAAAAACTCATTGTAGATTCAAACTACAGCTGATCAAATCATTATGAAACTTGCAAGTGACATTCTAAGTTGATTTCTGTCGCTTGTAAGTTTTAGCGCTGTTTTTATACCATAGTAATCTGGTAGTGTTTGCTTTACTCTTTTTTGCTTTTTAGGGGGTTAATTATTGTGATCTCCCAATTGCAACAGGGAAGCACTGGGAAATGTATCTAGACTGATGGCATTTCATGTCGTTCGGCCTTATAATCTTAAAATGTGAGCAAAATGACCTGTATTGTCATCACTTTAGATATTACGCTAGAGAATCATTCAAATACTAGCTCTAAAGTGACGTTTGTGAAGTAGCAACAGTTTCTACTGTTCTGACGCCAGCTGCAGATGTGATTAAATGTGGAAGAAAGTAGTTCCTCGTACAAAACGGATTTTTAGACTCTCCGTGTTTCTTTTTTATATGATCTATTGTGCCATTGAACTGTTGTATAAACGCAAAATTACACAAGTAGCATTGTGATATGGCTGTACATCATCCCTGGTGGGACACTAAGGCACTCGGCCAGCATACATATACACCTATTGTACACAGTACTTCGATAACGTGACTAAAAGAGGAATCCTCCACCTCTCTAAACCTGTCTTAAAGTTTGACTTTAGTGAAATTAAGGTAATCTTGTAAACCATGCTAGTTTCTTAATCAGAGTGTTGTCTTAATGATGTTAATATCCGAAAGTCGTTGTCCACCTAAATGTACTGAATCTTTCTAGGCCCAACAATGGCTTTACAACTCGTCATGGAGCTCACGTACATCAGCGTGATCTTTTCAACCTCTCGCTGTTCTATATTTTCGTTCCTCCGTTGGCCTCCCAAAACGCATTCAGTGCTTTTGCATGCATTGTTAAATAGGACTGATGGAAGCGCCCTGACCATTATTCACCGTGTCGCCTGGTTAATTTGTGTGCTCTTACAAGTACAAAGATGTCAGGATGGAGCGGCGTGCTTTACCTTGGCTTCCCATGGGACCATTAATCCTTTGGCTTCTGTCATCTCCTCCATGCCTAGCGGTGCTGCCAGGAAACTGCTGTTTGGGCCCTTTTCCATCCACTCTCTCGGCTATATTTATTCTTTGTTCCAGTCAGCTGTCATCAGCCGAGGAGAAGAAGCGTAATGTAATAAACGATGCTTTTGTGATGAAATAACAGGTGAAGCCGGTAACAGTTCTAGTCAAACATTAGGATCTCGCTTGGGACACAATAATAATAAGGAGGGGACTTAAAGAGGATTTAACGATCCGCTCGGAAGGTTTGATGGAGTGTTTAACGTAAATAGGTGCTGTTTGTTATGAAATATTCATGTTCTAATGTGATTTCATGCTTTTTAGCAGCAATATTTGTCAGTCCTAAAAATGGTTTGTCAAAAATGGGGCAAAGCTGCCGTATTTGGGAGAATTTAAATATGGGCGGAAGCTTTTATGTAGTTTATAAGTGTGGAAGCATTTGGTATGATATTTCATATGCTGGAAAACTGAATATAATTAATGAGATTTTTAAAAAAGTCTTCAGATAAATTGACATACTTTACTGGTAGATTAGTTTAGATTATTTTTATTACACAATCAGGAAACCCTTGTGTATTTTTTTTTGTTAATTAAGATAATTGAGTTAGAGTATAATCTCAGTTTATCATGAGGAGTGTTCATTTATTTTAATTATTTTTTTTAATTTTTTGCAGAACAAATCAAAAGAAATTTAAGATTTTAAATGTATGTATGTACTGACATTAGGTATGTGTTTTAAGAGAAAAAAAACATATTGCCCTTATTTTGATTAATAATATTTTCCCTAATTTAATTTCATACAAATCAAATAACTCCATTAAAACCATTTGAAACTGCAGTATTTCATCCCAGTGTCAATTAAAAAAGTAAACATTCTTTGATATCAGGCTTAAAAAATGTTCAAAAATGTAATATATGTATTCTCTGGTATATTTTTGAGGACTGAACTGTGGAGAAAAATGATCATTGGCCAAATCGTAAAACATATTATGTGGGTGTATTAGTATAAATATCAGAGTTATCCAAAAAACAAAAGTCCCATGCAAAGTAAATGTAAAGGTTACAGTCCTTACAATTATTTTTTTCCAGTTATTGATGCTTAAAAATAAAATTTGTCTGTGGAAAAAAAATTAGGCAATGTATTGATATACATTGTTGCTTCTAAAGTAGTTTTTAATATTTCATGTTCATTCATTCATTTTCTTTTCGGCTTAGTCCCTTTGTTAATCTCGGGTCACCACAGCGGAATGAACCGCCAACTTGTCCAGCATATGTTTTATGCAGCGGAGGCCCTTCCAGCTGCAACCAATCTCTGGGAAACATCTAGACACACTCTTTCGCACTTATACACTACGGACAATTTAGCCTACCCAATTCACCTGTACCACATGTCTTTGGACTTGTGGGGGAAACCGGAGCACCCGGAGGAAACCCACGCAACCACATGGAGAACATGCAAACTCCACACAGAAATGCCAACTGACCCAGCCGAACCAGCTCGAGGGCTCGAACCAGTGACCTCCTTGCTGTGAGGCAAACGTGCTGCCCACTATGCCACCGTGGCGCCTAATATTTTACAATAAAATAAGAAAAAATAAAACTTTGGTAAGATCTAACAATCAAAATGATATAACATTGCAATTATTAGGGCACAAAAATGCAAAATGTATTAAAGACAACATAAAATATTCCCGATCAATGTTTATTTAACTTCTAGACAGAATGTTATACTCAGAAGCATGACATGTCTTTTAATTTTCTATTTTACTTACTGGGAATTGACTGGATTGTGAAAAGTGGTCTTTATATGACAGGATGCTGGGAGTGAGGGGCTTTAAAAGTTAGGGCTAGAGGATGGTGCATGAAAAGGAAAGTCATTTCATAGGTGGAGGTCTTTTGGTGTCTTTCAGCAATTAATTACAGTATGACCAGGATCATTTATAATCTTCTGAGTGAACTCAGTCTCCATATTAACAAGTACTTAAAGTCAAAAAATCCTCTGAATGCAAAAACAAACCATACAGAGGCTTAACCTGGCACTTACACAAAGCTGTAGGTTTTTGGCACAGGGACGGTGGCTGGTTCTACATACTGATCCCGTGGCTTTGGCCTTGGCCTGTTGATAAGTTGCGATGTGATCACGATTGGAGGAAGGTTGGGGAGGGTGGTGTGGGGGGGAGAGAAACAGGGGAGTGAGATAAATGTGATTGGATCGCTGGCCGACCGCAGCCTCTCCCATCTGTCTCAGAGTCTGCCATCCCATCTCGCAGGCGGCAGGAGGTAATTGGGTTCATTGTTCTCACCGCAGGATCCCCTGGATTGAAAGCTTCATTATCTGGATAACCATGAATGTAAA
Source organism: Danio albolineatus (assembly GCA_903798035.1). NCBI lineage: Eukaryota > Metazoa > Chordata > Actinopteri > Cypriniformes > Danionidae > Danio > Danio albolineatus. The sequence goes on along the minus strand of CAIGQQ010037719.1, from coordinate 12,077,529 downwards.
TGAGCCCCACGTATGCAGCTCAGATAATGGGGAAAAAATAGATCATTGCCCGCAAACACACGCCCCTCCCCCAATTCCTATTTGTACTTTCTCAACAAATCCTTAAACACTTTTCCCCATAAACACCTCTTGATGTACTTTTTTCCACTTATGGAGAAGTAAAGTCTTACTAAAATGTTATTTGAAGAATCTGTCTTCTTGACTAACTTTTGTTAATAGCAGTTGTTTGCAAAAACAATGTATGGGCCATTATAGAACTGACAAGTAAGTTTAAAGTTACAATAGAATGCACTTATACAAAATGTTTAAAATGTTCTCTGATATCTACATAGAAGGTATGTGACTTAGGTAAGTGCAAATATTCTCCAGAAAGGGCTTCACATGTCCATCCATTTACAATCCTGGGAATTGGCCTAGAAATTAAATGCTCTGCTTTTACCTTATTTGGAAGGGTCCTGAATATTAATGAGCCCTGCTCTGATGCTCCAGTGGCTCATGTCAGTGACATTTACGCAGTGCTATGTTCTCTAAAATAAATATTTTAACAAACTGAACAGATGTCTTGTCAAATGAGAGAACTCATTAACCGCGTATTCAAAACAGACAACGGAAACACGCGGCCACTATGTAAACACAGGGCCATATGCTTAGACAAACGCAAGACACAAGCACACGATAAAGTGAAAACATCTTAGCGTGCGCACACACATGCAGCGTGCATGCTTCATCCCAGCACCACCCGAAACCGAAACCAACTAGACTTAGACGCTGGGAATGAAACTCCACGCTGCAGACAGACGAACAACAGGACGAAAGCGCGCAATCGCGAACATGCCCAGACCCCACGCGCCCATATCAAGCGGGAGCGTGCACGGTCCAAGCGCGCCCACAATTGGCACTCATACAGAGACACAATGACAATACACAGGACTAGACAGAGCTAGTGTCCGAATTCTGCCACCAAAACAAGAATTAACAAGACAGGAGTGTCAGAACCCTGGCAATGTAAGCATCCAGAGTTTAGTGTCGTCAATCAATTATAAGATAAATTATAATTCTACCTGCAAAAAGGATCAAGATGTATTTAGAGTTGTATTTTGATGAAAACACAGAAAGGAGTTATTATCAACTTTGGCATAAACAGATAATTATACTATTACAACTCAGTCTGAACAATGACCAAAATTTAGGTTTTCAAAGTTTTTTGACACCCTTTCAATACAGAATAATTACTGTAAAGGCTAAAGGACACTATGCATGCTTAAGCATCAAACCCTTATTCAGCAGTTCACAATTGTGTGTTGCCTCATTTCAAATGTACATAGCAAATTTCACAATATTCCAGTTAAAGTAGCAATCGATACAGTTAAACAAACCCTTCGCCTCGTTTGGCATATCTTTACCCTTGTAGCATTGTGATAAGCTGCTATGTACCTGTTGCATTAATGTAGCTGTCCTGCATGTACTGTTTTCAAAATAAGGGTCCCACATATATATATAATGTAATAGTTAAACTTAGAAAATATGGAAAGATTGTTATCATTGTAGATATCTCACAAGGAAACATTGTGGCCAGTCTTATGCTGCAGAGGGTGTGCATATTAGTGATACCAAGCGTTATTTACTGTAGCATTTGGCGTTATGTTCTAATTTATGTATTTTTCGGTGGTCTTTTTCTCAAGAAACATTTATATAAGAAAAAGGAAACAATGTTTTTTTTGAGGCTCAGTGTGTCATTTTCATTTCCATACTTAACCATTTTTATTCAACTGTGCCAAGATGTATACAGTTTTTTATTCTATGGTACTCACTTAAAATGGTTGAGTTAATAATAACCCAACAGGTAACCCAATGATGGGTTAATTTGGCACCGACGGCCGAATATGTCAAATACGTGTGTTAGTTTCTCCAAAACAACTGTAGAGATAAACCCGGGAGGAAGGGACAGCGTTTTTATCCGCAGATAGACCGGCTATGAAGCGCGCGTTTGCATCATCACTAATTAAGAGTCCAGGTGAAACGGATAAAAAAAAAAGAAAACCACGGCACGGTTGAGAGGCACTTTGATAAAGAAAAAAAAAACAATATTACTGCGTTTTAGAGCTTAAATAAACTTTATAACGCAAAGCAACATCACGTACGCATAGCTGTTCTGTGTCAGTTAAATCAGTTGACTGTTGAAATTCAAAAATCTTAACCCAACTGGTTGAGTTATTAAATAAACAACCCAATAAAAGGTTAAAATAACCCAACAAAGCACCAATATTGTTAACTCAACTATTGGGTTAAATAAATAACCCAACGTTTTTTAGAGTGTACCTTTAAAAAAAGTGACAGGCAAAAAGACTGGGACACAACCTAAGCCAGCCTCAAATCCTGATCCTCAAAAGTACAATAATGCATGCTCAGAATCTCTCCCACCAACTGGTTTGATTATCTCCAGCCCCAGTCTTCTTATGTTGAGAATGTTCTGCATTGAGGGAAATGCTGTCTGTTATGCCAGATCACTCTATTTTGAACCATGAACCCGTATCGCCAGATAACAGCAAACACAGCGCATGTAAAAATGCAGTTGTCAGCTAGTTACTATTCCATAAAAGCGGCGGTATATCTGACCCATTTCACAGACTGCCATGCCTCGTTCTCCATTTCACTTACGAGTGCACTCTGAGGTGGCCGGCAATCCGCTCTATACAGGCGACAACAATATGCCCGCTGTACTCCGGCAACCATTGCATTATTCATGCAAAACCAACATGCACACTGGAGAGCAGGCACAAACATTGTAATTATGTACAGGCCTGGGGAAGTGTCTGGAGATACTTTGACAAGCAGGTCACTGCTGATCAGCCCCCTTTCCTCAAAAGAGCGGGCTACAGATGAAGAACACTCCCCACTATCAAACCACCTCTCTATGGGCTAAATCAACACGAGTACACACTGGAACGAGCTGCTCTCAGATCCTCTAGCAAATCCATCAATTAGCCGCAGATGTGATCTGCATAGGAGATTACAGCAATTTAAGCATGTTGGGAGAAAAGGGCCTAATCCCGTCTCTGATGGGCGCACAGCTTTTTTTTTTTTTTTTTTTTTTCAATTTTCTCTCTGGTGGGAACAGGAATCAAGACTTACGTGGAGGAGGGGTGGAAAGTTTAGCATGTGCTACCTTGGGCTCTTTGATAAGAGGCTTTTGAGAGTGGCAATCCAAAAATGGCAGCCAACCAAACCGATGAATAAACAGAGACAAAAGAAACAGGTAATCCCGAGCTAAGGGACGCTATTAAAGTGTATGAGGTAAGCAGGATGGAAAGTGCTAATGCTAATGGGGAAATGATATCTGATTCTTCATGGCCTCGGTCAGCTCTATTCTTCTGAAGGACGTGATGTTTATTCAGAGTCAGGAGAAAGACCAGTTTATGAAGAATCCCATCTTCAATAGGAAACTAAAAACAGGCACAGGCACGATCCAATACCAAGTATTTCAAGACAAGTATCATCGATAACGATACTTAAATCGATACTTATCAATAATTAAATGAAATATTTTATAGTGATTTAAAAAAAATGTTTATCACCTTTATTATTAAATAAAACACATTATTTTTTTTACATTTATTAAAATTACAGAACTATAATTGGCTAAACAGCAGCATATATAATAAAAAATAATACACCGCACAACTGAATTTCTTTAGCTTATTTAAAAGTCAAAGCAGCAGAACTTTGGATTGAATCTTAAAGTCAAGTTGCAATATTCATTTGTGCTTTCTGATTGTAATCGGTTTTCAGGTTTTTGTGAGGGAACATTACAACGTAGATTTTTTTTTTCCTTTAGCTGATTACTTTTAGAATAACTCCAGATTATACTTCGTTTATGTTCAGTCATGATGACCACAGCTCCGCTCTCGAGTTTAACAACCCACCCTGGGTGTGTGTGGTGTCTGTACCACTGTGCCGTGAGATGACACTGACCTATCAGCGGAGATACAGCTGAAGAATATCATAGTTCCCATTCGTGTTCCTATTTAAGTAAATATTTATATAATATGCAGCGTTATAATTATTTAGATATTACAAAATCTCTGATCACTCAGTAAGAAAACCCCCCAGAAAAGATCGATACTTTTACTTAAGGATCGATCCTTTTGATACATTCACAGTATCGAAAATATTGATACTTCAGGATCGATCCGCCCATCCCTAGTGTTGATGGCAGCACAAATTAGTCATATTTTAAAACTGCTATATTTTAAGATATGCATTCCTGAGGTTTTAGTAATAATAATAATAATTCCTTACTTTTATATAGCGCTTTTCTGGACGCTCAAAGTGCTTTACACATTTTTGGGGGAGTCTCCTCATCCACCACCAGTATGCAGCATCTACAGTACCTGGATGACGTGACTGCAGCCATATTGCAACAGTCCACAAACCACACACTAGCTGATTGGTGGAGAGGAGACAGAGTGATGAAGCCAATTATGATATGGGGATAGTTAAGAGGCCATGATGAACAGAGGCCAGTGGGCAAATTTGGCCAGGATGCATGGATTAACCCCTACTCTTTTTTTGACATCCTGGGATTTTTAATGACAACATAGAGTCATGACCTCGTCTCATCCGAAAGATGGTGCTCACTGAGTAGAGTTCCCATCAATATACTGGGGTGTTAGGACCTACACAGACTGTAGATTGAGCTCCCCTTGCTGGTCTCATTAACACCACTTCCAGAAGCAACATGGCTTTCCCATGTGGTCTCCCAACCAGGTACTGATGGGGTGCAGCCCTGCTTAGCTTCAGTGATCCCTGTGAGAGTTGCATAGAGCTAGCTTTTATGTCTTCTGTTTGAAAATGCTGATGTAACGAGATCACATAAAGCTGAAATTTGTCCCAGAACTCTCTATATATCCACACCCTTGTTAAATACAGAAAATTTCTTTGTCTTGCACACTAAGACGTTTTTTTTTTTGGGAGTACAAATCTTTCTGAAATTTGAAAAGTCATCATTGGGATGGAAAGACTGGGCTTTTGCCTACAGAAGTGATGACCTTATGTTGCAAAGATATATAAGCAAAACTGCTGCTCTTTTGTTTGGCACTCAGACTGCTAAGTCGGTTTCTGGGCTTTTGTTGACTTAAGAGAAAAAAAGTGTATAAAAATGGATGAATCCAGACTGGCTGCATAGCTAATGTCATGACTTCAGCTTGGCAGATGGCAGGAACAGTTAGGGATCTCATTAGACCAACCAAGCGGAGGATGCATCGTTGCAAAAGCTTTCATTAAAGTTCCATGGCTGGAATAGTATGCCGCCTTAGTATCGGTCAAAGTCAAGACAGGAGGAACAAGTGTTGCTAAGGGTTGTGGGACGTACATAAATGCATGAAACACTAGATGATGTATTTGCACTACTCTAGTAAATATTCAGGTCCCTGCTGAGCATGGTAAAGGGGATTTAAAAGGTCTAGGGAGCATTTCAAACGTTTTGCTTTGTAATTAACTGAAATTTGTTCAGCACTAATGCAGTGTGATATGTGGGAATATGAAGAAGAAAAAGAAGAAAAAGCATTTCCTTGAAAGGGCATGCTTATCGATAGACCGGGTCTGTGTGTGCATGCCTGTGGGAGGAATTAGCTACTCCTTCTTGTTGGTATTTATTTAATTTTGTGTTATCTTTAATGACATGAAAACTAAATGGACCCTATTCCAAATGGATGAACAGAATGACTTAATTTAGCAGCCGCGAGTCAACACGAATATGTTAGGACAGTTGGTTTTTGTTCAGATGCAGTAGAAGTAATTCTATTTATGGCTCAGTAATAATGCACTATTTGTGTTATTTTAAGTTATGATTGGTGCTTTTGGCCCAAATGTAATGAGGATTCATTTTACAGTGAATTACTTCCACAGTGACAATTCAAGAGGTCGTTTTGGCTTTGAAGCTTTCTAGTCTTATAAAGAAATTATCTCATTATTACTGCTATTCGCATGACCTACATTTTTGGATAAACAAATGTCTGACTTTCCCAAATAAATCAAGTACACATACTGTTAACTTGTTGTTCAGAGTCTTGATCTGTTTCAGCCCAAGCTCTGATGTGCTTTGAAGCGGCAACGCTTTGGATTCCAAGCTACTGATCGACACCGTTGCAAAGTAATCGTCAGGTCTAATATGTGAGGCGATTTTCCCGTGGCACCTCTGGGTGATCGCAGCACGCAGGCAAGAGAGGAGGAGGCTGGAATGAAATTCGCATGGTGCCTGAGCCCTGAAAGCCAAACTATTTACAGGGAGCAGCAGCCTCAGAACCCGCGTTTTTGCCTCCGGGTGCAAACTACTTGAAAGTAAGCAGTGGGTCTCTTTGATGTTTGCTCCAAATCTAAACGCGTTTCAAGTATTGCTGCCCATGAGTCAAGGACAAGCCTAAATTGTATCGTAGTGAGGAGGAATTTCAGGATGTAGACTTTGATTTAAATTTAAATATCAAATATCTTTTTGGTGGGTGTTGAAAATGTCTCCATAATGCACATCTGGAGTGATATCTTAATGACACACGTGGGCAACATGTTGTCTTGAGTGGCGTAAGGTCAGATGTGTGACTGTTCTTGTCGGATTCATTTCAGGATTCAGGGTTAAAGTTTCACCAGGAACCAAGTTCTGCTTGACAAGGTTGATGCCATGAAAGGAAGTGCTTCAAAATCATTCTGTAGATGGCTCTTATAGCTGTCTCTCTGGGCCTTTTGGTTTTGGTCTTAGAGTGTTCTCTACAGCAGTCTGCTATTGTATCCAAGCAACAGTTATTCTTTACAGTCACTTTGGTATCTGAGACAGTGGTGTGCCTCTCAAGGTTGAGATGCTGCCGATTAGTAACAGTAGGGATCCACCTAAAGCAAACATGCACACACACATGTATTCGCTTTCAAGTCTACTTAGACATGTTCTTGCTTTCCGTAATGCAAAAAGGGCATCTAAGGGAATATGACGTCCTTGAAAAGTTGGTTTCCTAGAACTAGTACAAAAGGAGAGGACAACAAAGACCTTTGGAAGCCAATGGCAAGTCAGTCAATGTCTTTATTCAGAGAAGACAACTCATACTGGAGAGGGTCTGGTTATTCTAGTAAGGTTCCAGGCAACTTTAGGAAGAACAAGAAATAAACAGACTCAATAAATAATATTGCACAATCCTGAGCCTTTCATTTACTTTTTTTCTGTGAGTGTGTTTTATTTATTTATTTATTTTATAAAAGGAAGCAAATTCCAACCCTTTCATGCTTTAGAAGTGTGGCCCTTCTGCTGTTCGTTCTCAATCTTACGCCTTCTTGTGAATTTCCCTCCGTTTTTCTTTACTGCCACTTTAGAGCCAGGGGTCTCTCGACTCTGACCGCCTCAGACAACAGACGTTTGAAAGCCTTGTTTGAAGATAAAAGTGACAGACAGAAGAATCCATATTTAGACTGAGCCACTGCTGCCACGCTATGCAGCCTCCAAGCCATCCCTTTTTTCTTTTCTACTGCTGAGGCCCTTTAAATGCCCCCGAGGGTTTTAATGCCTCTGTCACCTGCCCTAGTGATAAATGTACATACACTCAAAGTTTGAGCATGTATAAGCAGCGACGACCTTCATATATGCCCTCTGGTTAGTGTGAAACTTTTCAAGGTAAGCAGTCTACTCAGAAACTTATAGAGATGTGCCATATGCATCCCACAGACCGATTCTGCTCATTAAAAACAGTGGTCTACGTTTTTGCGAACAAGGCCCCATTAGGGTAGCTTGCTCCGTAGACGCTCTCATCATTAGCCGATGTACATCAACCATCTCCTGCACTGATTCGCAGACCCCCTGGGCTTCAAGTTTCATCTCATCAACCCAGGGTGTATAGATTTAAGAGCAACATCTCGCCTTCTTGCCTCATACTTTCAGCTTATTGCTACATCTCGAGCCAGCCTGCACTCTTGCGGCCCATAAACCAGGCTACTCATCAGACAGGGGCATTTAATGAACTGATTAAAGTGTGGATTGGAGCCCTGCTAGTCAGTCTTCGTTTTCTTCTGAAGGGCAGGAAGATCTGCTCTTCTAGCCCCTGTCAAGAAGGGTCAGTCGGGAATTACCCCACCCTTTTGTTCCCGTCTGAACTGCAGCAGTGTGGGATCAATCAAGGCTTTCACACCTCTTGCTCTCGTGGAGCATATATTAATCACAGGTAACTCCACGGTTCAAAGGTTTAATTTACGCTCAAAGAGGATGTGGCGCATCGGGATCAGACAAGCAGGATTGTCACTTTGACATTGCGGGCTGATGGATGCGCTGTGGCTTAAAGAGAAGGGCCTGCCTCTTCCCCCTGCACGCCCAATCCTTCACCACCCCCCCTTCCAACTCGCATTGATTTCCTCTCCTTACCTCAGGTCACTGGCTGGAAATTGAATTGGAAATAGTAGGAAACAGAGGTCTATTATTTCTTGTTCTGGTGGCATTTATTTTTTTTTCATCACCTCCTCCCCCCTACCACCCTTACAAATCCCTCCTGCCCCAACTACCCCACACAAACGCTCCCAGTGCCAACATTTCAACAGACAGCAGAGGAACTAATGGGAATAGCAGTTACCGTCAGGACACACTTAAACGACTGCGCTGACTTTGCCTCGTCTAATAACGCCGTCCTCCGAAGCGAAAGGTTACGCTCACCCCTGCGGTTTTAGAGCGCATCATTATGCCTTTATAGAAGTCTAGCTCCTCTCCCCTCTCCCCCTCATGGGAGCCTCACCACTTCTGAGTGAAGGGGGGAAAAATATTGGTGATATTGAGTTGAGCGGCTTGCTGAGCTATAGAGCAAATATAGAGAAAGGGCATCCGTTGCTTCCCAAGGAAGTGAGAGCAGTGAATGCAAGAATGAATGACCATGTTACCCTTACTAATTCTGAAAGGTGACTTTTTTTTCTTCTTTTACCCTATGTTCTGCTAATTTTATTGTTGGACTACTCTAATATGAAGCTCTTCAGATGATGTACAGATTCTCATATTCAAATGCGTGGGTGTCCAAACCTGTTCCTAAAGGGTCACTTTTACACAATGTGACACAGCTGTGGATACTTGGCCATTGCATCAATATAGCATAATTTTTGTGACACTGATCAACAATTAGTATTTTTACGTAACTGTGAGGAGTAGGTTTAAGGTTGGGGTATGGGTCGACATTAATAAAGCACAATGTAATGGGTAATTTAATAAATAATATTCAATTCAAGAGTTCACACTTAGATATGCTTAGCGTTTATAGCAGGTTTGGCATGCTGTCCCGGGAGAGAACCCTGAGCTTGGAGATATTTGAGCTCAAGGCTCCCGCCCAGTCAATAAGCATATACAGTAAGGGGATCCGAGATCAGATAGGTCTCGAAAGCTCCCCCTTAGAAAAGGGAGGAAAAAAGGAGGAGATGGGGTGGAAGGGGGGATTCTTCCAAAACGAAGATAGAGCAGTAGGGAAAAAATGATCTGATTACAGTAAGCGTGGATCACTCTGATTGGATTATTGCTGATTACATATGATCAGCCAGGTGTGCTTAATCATATCACATGCTCCTCTCAAAATTAGTTTATGAAACTTCAGTTAAATTCATCTCCATTTCTATAGCGTTTTTACAATATACTGTAGATTGTGTCAAAGCAGCTTAACAAAGAAGTTCTAGCAAATTAAAACTGTGTCAGTCCAGTTTTCAGAGTTAAAGTTCAGTTCAGTGTGGTAATTATCACTGATGAAATTCCAGACACTGAAGAGCAAATCCATCGATTCCCAGCTCCACAAGTCCTGAACCAAGCAAGCCAGAAGCAACAATGGAGAGGAACACAATTTCACCAATTGACGAAAGTGAAAAACCTCGAGAGAGACCAGGCTCAGTTGGGCACAATCATTTCTCCACTGGCCAAACTTCTTATGTAGAGCTGCAGTCTAGGCACTGGGAGCTGGAGAACGCTGGAAGTCCATCATGGAGAAGCTGCAAGTGTGATTAGGTTAACCGTCGGGTGAACAGACTGGCCCACGAGATCAATGCGGAGACTCTTCTGTCACTGGTGTCTTTCAGGAATCAATCTCATGCTCTCCACTCCTCGATGACCGCTACAGCATCTGCTCAGGATACGGCCTGGTCCAGGATTATGGAGACCTCTAGAAGTCGTCTATGGTTGGCATAATCTCTTTACAGGACTTCGATCACATCAAGAATATAAATTAGTCTTGTTAACAGGCTAGAGTTGTATCCTATCCTAGCAACAACACTGTCCTTTAGAGTTGAAGTCCATCCCTAATTAAAGACACCTGAACTAGCTAATCAAGGTGTTCAGACAAATGTCCAGCAAAGTGAATCGAGGCAGGTAGGACGATGGGGCTTGAGGATCAAGAAATTGTGTGTTACTTAATACTACTCTTTGGAAAAGTACATTCATCTTTAGTATTTTCATCTATCAGCGTACTGTAGATCATTGTTCTTTTGTTACTAGCTTTTAGTGTCACTAATTATATTAATACTACATAAGGGGGCAATATCTTTTTGCAAAATGTTTTGGGCTCTGTTTGAATTGCAAGTTATATTATTGCCTAGTTTAATAGGTATGTTAAAAGATATTTCCCCCATGTGTAGTGACAGTGGAGTTGGCTACTTTTCACTACTAGCTTTAGCGTAACTAACTGAAGCTGTGCAATGTCTGTTCTCTCGACTATTCTTTGTTTTGTTTTTTTGTTCCACAGTTATTTTTTGGGGGGACAAATCTTGTTATAAAATATGTTATTTTGACTTCAGTGGCTGTCATGCTACTAAAAAAAATCTTATCTCAGTGAGTAGAACTAATATTTTTTCAGCATCACTTGTGGATGCTAAAGATGCACTTGCTATGTAACTGTAAAATGCTAAAGTATGTGGTGCATTATGTGTATATAAATGCATTCTCTTCAGCATTATTTTGGAAATGCAATTTAAATTCATGTACACCTTGCCAAAAGAGTTTCTCCTCACCTTTTGGAAACAGAATGTAAATGAGAGAGAAAAAAATCTCGGTTCTACTATTCTAGTGCTCTCTCTCTCTCTCTCTCAGTCCCCTTATTTTCTCTGTGTTTTATGACAGCCTGTTCTATGTGCAGCTCTCCAGGGAGCTTTAATTGACAAGTGTGTACAATAACTAATCAGCAGTGGAGGGACTGCCCTTTGTAATGATGAATTGACTGAACTAATTTCAGATAATCCCTCACGTTACCCGGCAACGCTGACGCCGCCAATTGATATTTGAAATACAAGACGCCCCTCGTTCTGCTCGCTGTCAGTCATCTCAGTATCGCTTCTGCAGCTAAAGAGGTGCAATTCGTAATGAGGCGCTGACTGTGCGCTGCAAAGATTAAAACTTTCCTCAAGCCATTACCATGCAACAAACCTCCACACATCCCGCACACACATAGAAAGTAATAGATCATTGTTAAAGGGCAAGCTAAGTGTTTGCTTTTTTTTTTACATTAGCCTTTTCACGTAATTATTTGTATTTTTACAGCAGTTTAGCATTTTTAAGTCCTACAGCTCTAATAATGTGAAACTTTTTCCCCTGAGGCTAATGGGCAATGAGCTATCGGACAGTGAGATTTTTTTCCAGCCCAATTTAGCCAGCTTTCACGCTGCAGAGATGTCTGACTTTTATTGTATATTAGGACTTTAATCAGAATTTCTGGGAACACTGAAGGACAATATCAATAAAAAAGAGGCCCTAGAGGCTCAGCGGTTGAAAATCCCAGGCAAATATGTAAAATTAGATGAGCAGTATCCACTGGGCAGATACGTAATCACTGTTTCTAATCCTAAAATACGCAACATTCGAAGAATTTCCCTGTTATTTCATCATACGCTTATTGAGGGCTACTAGTAATGACCTGGAGAGTGCTATCATGAGAATCATCTGAACTTGCCATGAGCGATTGCAAATCATGGTACGTTAAGGTTAGAGGAAACCAAAGCTAGAACTACAGTAGTGGAAATTTTAATCAGGAAGATGTTGTTAGGAAGATGTTCATCACAGCCTCCAATGTTTGTTTTCTGCTTGCAAATTAGTTGCAGGTGGTATTAGGAGCAACATGGGCTTATTCTGAAAATGAGCCCTATATACATTTCTGGAGATCGCAAATTATTCAGCCAGAAGTGCGTATGGCTGCATTTTGTTTTTAAAACTAACAATATGGAGTAGTATGATGCTAATCCTTTTCGGACTTACCAGATGACCGCTTATCTTTGTAAGGACGGCTTTCCCGTTGTTACCAGTTTGTCCAGCTAGCTCACCATGTTTGTCGGTGGACTTGAGACGTTGAGAGGAGTTGGCCATGATGACGGGGTTCTAGTTCAGTGAAGAACGTTTCCAGAAAGCGGGTAAGACAAAAACAGAATCCAAAAAATAATATAAACAATTAAATAACTGGGTGAGAATGTGGTAAAAGTCAATTCAATTCAATTCACCTTTATTTGTATAGCGCTTTTACAATGTAGATTGTGCCAAAGCAGCTTCACATAGAAGGTTATAGTAAATTGAAACAGTGTCAGTCCAGTTTTTAGTGTTGGAGTTCAGTTCAGTTCAGTGTGGTTTAATATTCAATACTGAGAGTCCAAACACTGAAGAGTAATTCATCGATGTGCAGCTCTACAAGTCCCGAACCATGCGAGCCAGTGGCGATAGTGGCGAGGAAAAAACTTCACCAATTGGCGAAAGTGAAGAATTAAAAAAAAAAACAGAGAGAAACCAGGCTCAGTTGGGCACAACCATTTCTCCTATGGCCAGAAGTCTTGTGCAGAGCTGCAGTCTAGGTGCCGGAGGCTGGAGAACTCGAGTCTAGTCTTGTCCTTGGAGGGTCACAGGAATCAGTCTTATGCTTGCTACTGCGCCATGCACCAAACAGCTGCTCAGGATACAGCATTGTCCAGGATTATGGAACCTTGGGATCATCTCATCGCGGGTCTTGGATCACATCTGTGGCGCTGCATAGTCTCTGGGGGCCTCGGGATGAGTATCCCCAGGTGGAAATAGAGAACAAAAAGAATAATCTGAAAATGTGGAAAAAATCAGGCAAAGCCTTTTCATTTTCTGGATTGCTTTTAAAACTGTGGGTTGAATTTAGGGAAGAAGGAGATTGGGTCCAATCAATCGGTCAGTCAGTCAGTCAGTCAGTCAGTTGACAGTAGCCTCACGTGGATTTACGCGAGAAGAGCAGGCGCGAATGGCACTTGTTAGATCCATACCCAGCTGCCACTGGTGGATTTGTGAAAACTTATTTACATATTTGTCGCTCTCCAGAAATGTATATAGAGGTACTGTACGTTTTCAGAATGAGCCTGGGTTGATTAGGGGACATGGCATTCTAGGCAGCTTTTTGATTGGTCAGCTTTTGACTGTGTAGTGCAAGATGAGTCAGTTTTTTATTTTATTTTATTTATTTTTTTACAAGATTTTGATAGAAATGGCTAAAATAGTCCACATATTCTTGGTCATTACTATTTTTGTTTGCATTAAAATGTCTGCTCGTCTTAAGGCTGCAGAATTAGTAGCAGGAAACTTGTCTAATTTTTTTCTACTTGTTATTTATTGGGTTATTTGAATTGTAAAAGCTCTTAGAGTTTGGGTTAATATTGTTTTCTCTCAAGAGCACATATATCATATCTGAAAATGGGTAATAATGTTGATCATTTAAAGGGAATATGACACACCATTCACCCCTTTTATCACAAAGAAAAAATAAATACTGCAATATTTAATTAATATAGATCCCATTTTCACCGGCATCAAAAATCATAATGACAGTTTGTTATGAGAAAATATTTTCCCATGTTAAATTCAATTGCAAAATGAGGCTCAAATACATAGCAGGAGCAGGGAATGACAGCCGATGGACAATTATAGCCACCTTGCCCAACGTTTTAGTCAATGTATAGATAGTTAGAGTATTTCATTAAGTATCAACCACACCATCTTAAAAATCAAAACAAATGGGCCTGTCAAAGCTTGCAGATAAAGCCTAGGAAGAGGAGAGAGAGAGAGAGAGTCTCGCTCTCAAATCTATTTTTAATAAGTGTTAGGGGAAGGGCAGGCCTGGAGCATTGGGATTGAAGCCCCACTCTTGCTAGTTAAAACCCCACAAGACTGAGGCAGCAAAGAAGCGCTCTCTACTATAACCAAGCTACTGTTAAGACCAAAGCTTGGAGTCCAACTGTTTGAAGTTTAAAGTTACGATGTGTGGCACATATTTTTCTGGAAAATGCTCTCATTATGTGACCTTTACCAATATGGCATGCATTTAAAAGAAAAGAATGCAAAAGTTTCATATACAGATGATGCCTCTTGACACGGATCTGTGAAAATGGCTAAATTGCCAGGTCAGTAGATAGAAACGTCTCCTTGTAAGGAAACACAACACATTTGCATACATACCAACACACTGTGTTCCCTTCCGAAGGGCTCATCCCTACACCCTAAGCCACATGTGTCAAACTCAGTTCCTGAAGGCCCACATATATGCACAGTTTAGCTTTAACCCTATCGATCTAATTGATCAAACTAATTCAGTCCTTCGGGCATGTTTGAAACCTACAGGTAAGTGTGTTGAAGCAGGGTTGGAACTAAACTGTGTGGGGCTGTGGCCCTCCAGGAACTGTGTTTGACACCCCTTTCTTAAGGCTTCTGAAGTTGTCACTTTGGAAGGTAAATCCTTTGAAGGACTTTGGGTACAGGGATAAGATGTTCCAAATGGGATGCAATGCTAATCAACCTTGTGCAAAAGATCACGGGGACACAAAGTGTCCATCAGTTGTACACTTCGAAATCCTTCATTCTGAAGATCTCTTGGAAGTTGCCAGTTTTGAGCACTTTGAATAGGAACGACACTTCCGTTTGGCAGCTATGATTGTTTTAACACACACAAAAAGTGCCCTTTGTAGGGTGATAGATCCTGTTTAAAACGCACCGACAGTTCTGTAATCCACCATTGTTCTTTTTGGGTAAGCAAAATTGTCCGTAGTGTATGAGTGCAAGTGTGAATGTGAGAGTGTATGGGCGTTTCCTAGTACTTAGTTGGAGCTGGAAGCGTAAAACATATGCCAAAATAGTCGGCGGTTCATTTCGCTGTGCCGATCCCTGATAAAAGGACAAATCTGAATGAATGAATGACAGAATGAATGAATGAATGAATGAATGACAGAATGAATGAATGAATATATAAATGAATGAATGAATGAATGAATGAATGAATGCATGAATGAATGAATAAATGAATGAATAAATGAATGAATGAATTTAAATGGTAATTTTTGCATTACATCCTGAGACTGTAATGTAACGTGCTTTTAAAAGTTTGCATTGCCCAAAACACCTTCGTCAAGGACAAAAAAGGCTTTTAAAAAACATTTTGTGACTCTTTCTTTAGCTTTATTTTTTCAAAAACACTCCTTCAGGAATGCTAATTTGCAACCCCCCCTACCACCCACATAAATGAGATGTCGTTATTCTTTAAATTGTGCATTGTCTGTAAGTCAGGGCTCCCTAAACATTGGGTCGCAGCCCAGTACCAGGTCGTGTAAGAGTTGCTAATGCAAAATAACTCTATACGAAATTCAACTTCATGGTGAGTTTAATATTAAAGACTTAATATCCATATATTGCAAAACATACGCCAGAAGAACCACGCTGCTTCGCTACTAGAATTCTAAAAATATAGTTTTCTATGAGAGTATGAACCAGGTACGAACACAGTCGCTGCTATTCGCCATCTGTTCGAGGGGTTAAGCAACATAGTAAATACTGTAAAGATGTGCACCGCACCTGTCTCTATTAGATTCAGTATGAATGGGAAACATACATCTCTCTCTATTATGATGAGTTGTATTATTTTGTTTTCATTTTAGTGTGTTAGGATATAGATCTAATTTCACATACACTGGTTTGACGACACCTACAGTATCAACCAAAATACAATGAAAGTTGTGAACACGAACCCTCTGTGGTTGCTAATAAATGCTGTAAATCATCCACTAAAATGTCAATGCTCATTGGCTCTGTTTTGGAATTGACATCTTGCGCAAATTTGCCTTGTTTCTTAAATCTGGCCCCTGGTGTTGTCCATTTTTAGTTATTTTTATGCTAACATTACAAATGCCACGCTCCTCATAATTGACTCATTCTCTAAAAATACAATTCTTGATTCATCTAATCCGTTCATGATTCCCTCGGGTTATATTAGACGTCTGTCTGACCACCCAGAAATGTTCATCTTCTATTTTTGGACTTGATCCTAATAAGCTTTAAATGGCATAACGAAGTCCGGATGTTTCTGTCAAGCTGAGCTCTCCTATTTACTTCTCTATTACACACCCCACACGGAGAGTGAAGATGTACCTGCTCAAAGTCAATGGCAGGCCTACGGGTCTCTCAGCTACTGGGCTATCCCGAGCCAATTTCCCACAGTCTCCTCCGGACTGCATTAAACAGCATGACAATGAGAGAGAAGGTGAGGAGTTCAAGGTTTATCAGTTTGCAGCACACTGTAATTTTAGCCTGTATACTGTACGGCGGAAATCAACCTACATTATTATGAAATCACCAAGATATGGGACTAGCTTTCGGGCAGCTTATGTTTTTATTTATGTATTTGCCACTTTACCTTATCCAGCATTTTTCGCCATCTGTAACTGTTAACTCTGCAGATTTGGAAGTCAAAGCGCTGCGCGGGGCAGCTCGGGAACACACACCGAGATTAGAGAATAAATATGGATAAGGAGATCCATCCAGGAAGCTCTGAGCTCATGTGTAATGATGACTGTGAACACTTAGTACCACCCCCTGATCTGATTGGCCCTTATGTATGATGTATATATGATATTATTATGTATTGGTTGTAGAATTGTATACAAAAGTGGAGAAATTTCCCAAAACATAAGAGCGTGCATTGAAATGTACAACATGACTTGAACTTTTATTATTAATTTTGTCATATGATGTATTTGATCCAACTTTGCAATTGCAAACTTTCGGAGTAGGCAACACACTTGACAAGAACAAACATTGTGGTCCAATTTGCATGCTGTTGGTATAATATTAACTCTGCAACAAAAAAAAAATATGCTGTCAGAGTAGATTCTACATGTAATGAGAAATAAACATCATGACTGAAATTGCATATTGTCAGAGTAGGTACTACATTTGATGAGGAATTACCCAGCAGACACACAACGTCATAAGACGTTAATATTAGGTTAGATTTATGTCGCCAATGTTTAAGGAAAACGTTATTCTGATGTCTAATAATGACATGAAATGATATTGATATCTTGTTGATATTATGTTGTTTTGGAAAGTGACCAAAATCTAGCGCCGGGCCAATATCTTAAACCAGGGATCACCAAACTTGTTCCTGGAGGTCCAGTGTCCTGCAGATTTTAGCTCCCACCTTAATCAAACACACCTGAACAAGCTAATCAAGCTCTCACTAGGTATACTTGAAACATCCAGGCAGGTGTTTTGAGACAAGTTGGAGCTAAACCCTGCAGGACACCGGACCTCCAGGACCGAGATTGGTGATCCCTCCCTTAAACAAACGCCATATTGATGTCAAGTGCTGACATTTATTCGCACATGGCAACCAAAATCTAACATCTGATAGACGTCGCATTGGTAACATCCACACAACGTCAAGCTGTAACATCATTAGATGTTGATATTTTGTTTTTAGGTTGCAGTGGAAAGTAACCAAAATGCAATGTCTGTCTGACATTTTACATCGAGGTCGGCCTGACGTTGCGTTCTTGCATCAACCCGATTTTAATTTCCAAACAAAATGCAACGTCAATCTGGCGTCAAGTTGACATCCTGTGCCTGCTGTGTAACTTCAGGACCAAAAATCATAAACATGAGTAGTTACTTTGCAAGCTTTTTAGCCAAAATTGCAAACTTAAGTACAACTGAAATTGCATTAGGTGCTACATTTGATGATGAAGTGCTACGTTTGCTGAGGAGTGAACATCGTGACAATTAAAGACTATGTTCTTTATAACACAAATCGGTCACACTTTATTTTGATGGTCCGTTTGTTGAGTTTAAGTTACATTGCAATTAATTCTCATTAGATTATAAGTAGACTTAGGTTAGGGTTGGGGTTGGGGTTAGGGTTAGTGTATGTTGACATGTCCTTGTACAGTTTCTTATAGTCAGTTAAATGTCTGTTGAATGTCAGTACCAACAGATATCAAGTAGACAGCCTACTAATACTCGAATGGACCATAGTAATAAAGTGTTACCCACAAATTTTCTTTTTGTCACATCTTCAGGTTTGAGTCTGTTTTAGGACTACTACAAATTTGAACATGAACACTTACAGGTACCCTTATTTTCCCCCTACTATATACACTTAAAAAATTGCATTTGCTGCTTGTTCAAACTACTTACATAAAATGAGTTGAAAACACGATTCTTAAGATTTTTTTTGTGCCAACTTAATAGTTTTTTTGTTCAATCCACTTAAATTTGTAAAAGCAATTAAGTTAACGTAATCGATTTGTGTTGTGACTACAAGATGGAACTGTGTGGAACCCAGCATTATTACATCGTTGGGAAGTAGAAGAAGTAATTGTTCCCCTTCGGGAGGGGAACTTCAATGCTATGTGGAAAAATTCCACTATGGGGATTTCGTTCAGAAAGCCAATCATCTGAAAGAGTATGTAAACGGGCCAATGAAATGCCAATGAGTTGGCAGCTTCAGCTTGCGCAGCTGATGCTCGTTGCAATCAATTTGGCAATAAAAGCACAGCGATAGCAAAGCTGGGCATCCTTTTTCGCTTCAGAGACTTTTCTGAGAGAGTGGATGAGGGTTCCTCGAGCTGATTATCAGACAACTGAGCGAACGAGAGCGGTCTCCCGGTCCAGAGTGGGTTCAACGCATCGGCAGACGGTCGAGCTGGGTTTCTCCCTTGCCTGGCGTCCTTTGGTCCGGTCCTCCAGAGCGGTTTGTATTGTTGCAGTCTTCCCTAAGAGAGCAACACGGTTGTGTAGCGCGTCTTTTTCAAGATGTCGCTCCGACCGTGCGTTTCTGGATGTGGTGGTTTCCTGTCTCCGGATGATGGGCACGAGCACTGCGTTTCATGCTTGGGGGTCCAGCATGTGAATGCGGTGCTCGCGGGCAGCTCATGTCGTCATTGCGATGGCATGACTGTTGCGCAGTTAAGATCGCGGCTTGCTCTTGCAAAAGGGCAAGCCACCCCAGCTGTCCCCTGCACTGCAGTGGACACTCGGGCAGGTCTGAGGACTAAAGTGGGGGTAAATCCGTCGCCCTCGGGCCCGCGGACCTCCCACTCCTCCAAGCGCTCCATCCAAGCTTCGAGCGGGGGAAGCGATCCGTCTAAACAGATGGTAGCCCTTTCGCTCGATGACACCGGGGACCAGATGTCCACTGCTACATCGGAGGGTGGGCTTTCATTGTCCGACGAGGATCCTAGCCCGCTTCCCCCCTCCGGGGTGGTTAGCGCTGCAACGGATCCCGAAGCGGACATGTTAGCCGTGCTTTCCCGGGCTGCTTCGGCCGTGGGTCTGGAGATGGTTTATCCCCCAACCCCGCGGCCGGACCGACTACATGGGTGCTACGTGGAGGATAAGAAGGCCAGACCTTCGAGGCCTCCCGTCCCCTTCTTCCCGGAGGTGCACAGTAGGATCACGCAGTCTTGGAGGGCACCTTTCTCTGCCCGTGCTGCGTGCGCCTCCGCCCTCACCACCCTTGACGGCGGAGCTGCCAGGGGGTATGAGGCGATTCCTCAGGTTGAGCGTGCCATTGCGGTCAATCTTTGCCCGCGTGGTGCCTCTTCCTGGCGGGGTCGTCCTTGTCTCCCGTCCAAAGCCTGTAGGTTATCTGCCTCCCTCGGAGCTAGAGCCTACAGAGCTGCGGGCCAGGCTGCCTCCGCCTTGCATGCGATGGCCACCTACCAGCGCTACCAAGCGCAGGCGCTGGCTGAGCTGCACGAGGGTGGTTCCAACCCAGGCTTGTTACACGAGCTGCGCACCGCAACCGACTATGCTCTTCGGACCACTAAGTCCGCTGCGTGTGCGCTGGGAAGGACGATGTCCACACTAGTGGTCCAGGAGCGCCACCTCTGGCTAAACCTGGCAGATATGCGCGAAGTCGACAAGGTTCGCTTTCTTGACTCCCCCATATCCCAGGCTGGCCTGTTCGGCGACACCGTCGGTGAATTCACCCAGGAGTTCAAGGCGGTGAGTGAGCAGTCAGACGCGATGGGCAGAGTCATCTATCGGCGGGATCGTAAGACCGCTCCGCCCGCCGAGCCATCCACATCTGCTGCTCCTCGCCGAGGGCGCCCGCCTGCGAGTGCTGCCCCGCCCCCAGCTGCGCCTCCGGCAAAGCGGGCGCGTCGAGCACCTCGTAAGCAGGCCGCCCCCCCTGCCCAGGGCGCCGTTAAGTCCGGTAAACGGACCGCGAAGCGTCCCTGAGACAGGCCATCCGGAGAAGAGGGAAGCTGCTCTTTCCCCGGTGGAGGGCCGGGCTCCAATTCCAACAAAGGCATCTTTCGATGCCACCCAAATTCCAATGAAAGAGCACTTTTCTACTCCTCCGGATGTGACAGCCCGAACTCTGCCAGTCCGGGACGCTATGCCTTCTGGCTCGCGGAGTCGGTGCATCTCGCCAGCGGCTCACGAGCGGTGGGAGGACGGTCTCCTTTCTCCCACTCCTCCAGCCCCCCTCCCGGAGAATGGGAGCGGGCTGAGAGTGAATCTCTCGCCTCCAGCTCTTCCGCGGGACCCCAACGCTTCCCGGATCAGCACTCCCACTCCGTGCTGCCCCACTGCAGGTACGTCAATGATTGTTGCGATGGGACCATTAGCGAGGGCGTTGCCTGCCTGGTTAGCGCGGGCCAGCCCTTCGCGGTGGCTCATACGCACAATCAGACTCGGCTATGCGATTCAGTTCGCGAAACGGCCTCCCAAGTTCACGGGTGTGTATTTTACCAGGGTCAGCCCCCTGTCCGCCCCTGTCTTGCGAGAGGAGATTGCTGTCCTCCTGGCGAAGGATGCAATAGAGCCGGTCCCTCCAGCCGAGATGGAGGGCGGGTTTTACAGCCCGTACTTCATCGTGCCCAAAAAGAGCGGTGGGTCACGGCCAATCCTAGATCTGCGCGTTTTGAACCGCTGTCTTCAGAAACTCCCGTTCAAGATGCTCACGCAGAGGCGCATCCTCCGGTGCGTTCGTCCTCAGGATTGGTTTGCAGCAATAGACCTGAAGGACGCGTACTTTCATGTCTCCATTCTTCCACGTCACCGTCAGTTTCTGCGGTTTGCGTTCGAAGGTCGAGCTTGGCAGTACAAGGTCCTCCCCTTCGGGCTCTCCTTGTCTCCGTGGGTCTTCACCAAGCTCGCGGAGGGTGCCCTAGCGCCCCTGCGGCTCGCGGGCCTCCGCATACTCAACTATCTCGACGACTGGCTGATTTTAGCGCACTCGAGGGAGCAGTTGATTGTGCACAGGGACAAGGTGCTCCGGCACCTCGACCTATTGGGGTTTCAGGTCAACCGAGAAAAGAGCAAACTCACCCCCGTGCAGAGGATCTCTTTTCTCGGGTTGGAGCTGGACTCGGTCACCATGACAGCGCGCCTCTCCGGGGAGCGCGCTCGGCTAATGCTGAACTGTCTGAGAGAGTTCGACAGCAAAATAGTGGTCCCCCTGAAATCTTTTCAGAGGCTCCTGGGGCATATGGCATCCGCAGCCGCCGTCACGCCGCTCGGATTACTCCATATGAGACCACTTCAGCACTGGCTTCACGATCGAGTCCCCAGACGCGCATGGCACGCGGGCACACACCGGGTGACTGTCACTGCGCTGTGTCGCCGCACCCTCAGCCCTTGGAACGACCCCGCGTTTCTACAGGCCGGTGTGCCTCTAGGACAGGCGTCCAGGCATGTTGTTGTCTCAACAGATGCCTCCAGCACGGGCTGGGGGGCCGTGTGTTGCGGGCATGCAGCAGCGGGCCTGTGGGTAGGTATCCAGCTGCATTGGCACATCAATCGCCTAGAGCTGCTGGCAGTGTTTCTCGCTCTCCGCCGTTTTTCTCCGGTGCTGGAGCGCCAACACGTGCTGGTGAGGACGGACAGCACGGCGGCGGTAGCGTATATCAACCGTATGGGGGGTATCCGCTCTCGCCGCATGTCTCAGCTCACCCGCCGTCTGCTCCTCTGGAGTCATCCGCGGCTGAAATCGCTGCGCGCCATTCACATTCCAGGCGAGCTCAACCGTGCAGCCGATGCGCTCTCACGGCAGCCTTTACGTCCAGGAGAATGGAGACTCCACCCCGAGACGATCCAGCTGATATGGGCGAACTTCGGGGAGGCCCAGATCGATCTGTTTGCTTCCTCCGAGAACGCTCATTGCCAGTTGTTTTTTTCCCTGACCGAGGGCTCCCTCGGCACGGATGCACTGGCCCACAGCTGGCCTCGGGGCATGCGCAAGTATGCGTTTCCCCCAGTGAGCCTGCTCGCGCAGTTACTGTGCAAGGTCAGGGAGGACGAGGAGCAGGTCTTGCTAGTTGCGCCTCTCTGGCCCAACCGGACCTGGATATCAGAACTCTCCCTCCTCGCGACGGGCCCCCCCTGGCAGATCCCTTTGAGAGAGGACCTACTCTCTCAGGGACAGGGCACCATCTGGCACCCTCGCCCAGATCTTTGGAATCTCCACGTGTGGTCCTTAGACGCGAGGAAGACTTAGGTAACCTACCGGCTTCGGTGGTTAATACCATCATTCAGGCTAGAGCCCCCTCTACGAGGCGCGCCTACGCCCTGAAGTGGAGTCTATTCACTGAGTGGTGCGTCTCTCGCAGAGAAGACCCCCGAAACTGCCAGATCAGCGTTGTGCTTTCTTTTCTTCAGGAGAAGCTGGAGAGCAGGCTGTCGCCCTCCACACTGAAAGTTTACGTGGCCGCTATCTCCGCTCATCATGATGCGATAGATGGCGGCTCCGTGGGAAGGCATAACCTCATCATCCGGTTCCTCAGAGGTGCTAGGCGATTAAATCCACCCCGCCCCCCTCTCATGCCCTCTTGGGATCTCGCCCTCGTTCTCACGAGTTTGCGCGGAGATCTATTCGAACCACTCGAATCAGTATCTTTAAGATTTCTGTCCCTGAAGACAGCTCTGCTGGTCGCGTTGGCATCGATCAAGAGGGTCGGGGACCTGGAGGCATTTTCGGTCAGTGACTCGTGCCTGGAATTCGGACCGGCTAACTCTCACGTTGTCCTGAGACCCCGGCCCGGCTATGTGCCCAAGGTTCCTACCACACCGTTTAAGGATCAGGTAGTGAGCCTGCAAGCGCTGCCCGCGGAGGAGGCAGACCCAGCCCTTCATCTGCTGTGTCCAGTTCGCGCTTTGCGAATTTACGTGGAACGCACTCAGAGCTTTAGATCATCTGAGCAGCTCTTCGTCTGTTATGGTGGTCGGCAGAAGGGAAGTGCCGTATCTAAACAGAGGTTGGCCCACTGGATAGTGGATGCCATCTCCCTCGCTTACCAAAGCCAGGGCGAGCCGTGTCCCCCAGGGGTGCGAGCGCACTCCACAAGGAGCATTGCTTCCTCTTGGGCGCGTGCACGCGGCGCCTCTCTAACAGACATCTGTAGAGCTGCAGGCTGGGCGACACCTAACACATTTGCAAGATTCTACAATCTGCGAGTGGAGCCGGTTTCCTCAAGGGTATTAGGTAACCTTTGGTGATTGGGGAAACACTCGGTGAGGTGTTGTGACACGCTTGCTGCGCCATTCTCCTTAACACGGAGGTACGTGCGCCTTTTTTACTCTGTCAGTAAAGTTCCCCGCTTAGGTGAGCCCTGCAGAGATTCCTCCGAGGCCCCCAGCATCTGACTCAGCGGAGGAGTCAGACGCTGGCCCGTTATGTTGTAGGTCTGCCCGCTGGTCAGCCCGCGTTCTGGGTATAGGTGCCCGCTATGTGCGATCCCCGCTGGTGATCCCATATGCATATTTAACCACGATGCTGTCCCCCTTCTCAGGCAGGACCCGTGTCTTCCCTCACAGCTAACCATCTTATATTCATATGCGTACTCCCCTTTTCAGGGCTAGTCCTTATGTTTTCTTGCCACCAGTCTCCCCACTCGGGCAGCGGGTGGCCTCCGCAGCGTCCTCCCTATCGGGACTGCACGCTTTCCCAACGTACTGTCGTATCAATTCCTAGAAATTACTAGATGTCTTGCGACTCCCGAAAAATATATCTAAATCCGTAAATCTTCTGTTGAAGTGGGATAAGTAAGGGCCAGGGAACACGTTGGAAGACCGCGCCTCCGGTGATGCAGGTGCGCTCACGCTCTACTCAGCCTGGTTAACCTCTCATCGGGGGCAAGGTAAGGTCCATTCATTGTGGCGTTTTCCATACATTTCCCCATAGTGGAATTTTTCCACATAGCATTGAAGTTCCCCTCCCGAAGGGGAACGCTCTGGTTACTAAAGTAACCCTCGTTCCCCGAGGGGGGGAACGGAAATGCTATGTTCCGTCGCCACAATGAATGCCCCTTAGCTGCTGGGGCGAAAGTCTCTTCAGCTAAAAAAGGATGTCCAGCTTTGCTATCGCTGTGCTTTTATTGCCAAATTGATTGCAACGAGCATCAGCTGCGCAAGCTGAAGCTGCCAACTCATTGGCATTTCATTGGCCCGTTTACATACTCTTTCAGATGATTGGCTTTCTGAACGAAATCCCCATAGTGGAATTTTTCCACATAGCATTTCCGTTCCCCCCCTCGGGGAACGAGGGTTACTTTAGTAACCAGAGCGTTACACAGGTCTAGTGTATATTATTTGAAAACTAAAAAAGTAAGAACAAGTCAATTCTGAGTGAATGGATGCATATATCAAAGTAAGCATAAAAACTAAGGTTTGACTGATTTTTAGGGGTGAAAATGACTTTCAGGTTTGTAGGAATGAAAAAAATAATTTCATTTATTAGTGCCTAATAATAGTTAATAGTGCATTATTAGTATTATAGTCATTTTACTGTCATCCTTTATTATTTTAATATGTGATTCTAACTAATTTGCATATAATTTTCTTCCACAAAAAATGATAATAAAATGTCATATTAAAAGCCAAACAAGGTGTCCTCAAACATTGTTAGACCATACAGTATATGAACATCATAACATTCTCTTCAACAATTATTGTTATTAGGTAAAACAAGTGGTTTGATAAACAATACTGTTTGATCATTAGTACTTATAAAGCATGTATTCTGCATGATCTTATTCTATGAACATCCTAATACCTAATAGGCATAGGAAGATAACCGTTTTCAAGGTATGCCGCGGTTTGGAAAAGTCAACGTTTTCATGCCACCAAAAATTTCTGCTATACCGTTCCTAAGGTATGTGTAAGATTTTTTAATTTACTTTTTTTTTAAGGTGTAAATTGTAAAGACATCTGTGTTTTTGAAACAAACAAAGACCGCAGAAGTCAATGATTCACTTGAATTATTCAGCCTGACATGTTTACTGCCCCAAAATATTTAAAATGTTTCTCAAAATAAAATATATTGTATTCAAAGGGGACAACAGGTTTGGTTTTTTAGCCAGACATTTAAAAAGAATATATTTTAGAGCAGTAATCACAATATACCATGAAACCGTGTTTTTTTTTTACCCAAGGTTATCATACCGTCAGAATCTTATACCGGCCCATGCCTAATGCCTAATCCCAACTACTACCTTAGTATCCGTGAATAAGCAGCAAATTAGCATACTATTGAGCTAAACGTCCTAGTTGATGGTTTAATATCGAGAATCGTACTTTAAAAGTGAAACCGCTTATTAATACAAACAAGATGAGATCAAATTATTAAAACTTTCTACATTTTTCAAACCATTTTCCCCATTATTTATCAGTTATCCCTCTTGTACACTCACCTCTTGTCCTCCGCTCCACTTTGCGCCTTGAAGAATCCCAGAAGGCCAATGAAGCCTCTTTTTTCAGCTTTTATGACTGATGTTGACTCACGCTTGCTTGCTTTTAACCTCCTAATGAAGTACGTTGTCCCGTACCATCAGGCCTGCATCCTCCTAAAAAATCAGAAAGCAGAGGTTAATGATTTGAGTGCACTACAGCATGTGGCTTCCTCATTAACCAACCAGTTGTAAGGAAAAGTATGCGTGTGGTTGGTTACAGTGAAGCATATAAATCAGTATGAGTCAAACAATGAATAAAATAATGATGCATGTGCATCAAACGGCAGCTATTGTACGTCAGGAAGCAGCTGGGCTTGTATATGTAATAAAAACAGCCATAAATGTAATGAAACAAAACAAAATCCATATCATAACCGTCTCGGAAGCACCCGGCGAGTGGCATTATGAAGGAAGACAGTATAAATAGCCCTGCAATATTGTAAATGTTTATATACTGGCTTGCGTGGACGTCGCGCGGCGGGGTTTAGAGATTTATGAGCGCCGCTGTAATACGTCGAAGGCGACACAAGGTAGCAGGTCATATTTCACGTGTGTTATCATATCGAGTGTAAATTTGCCGTGAAGTATATGGTGGAGATAAAATATTTTAGGCCTACTGTTTCCTCCCCCGCGTCCCAATATTAGCCTCGGTTTTATATGCACGCGGCCGCTTATAATATCTTCAAGGTTTCCCTCAGCATGTCAACCAATTTGATTACACCTTCAGAAGTCTTTTTTTAAACTTTCACTTTCATTTTAAACAAGCACATCTCATGCTTCTGTTGCTTTTTTTAAACTGGAAACGTACAGGAGAAGCTGTAAGCCGCTGCTATTAGAGTGCACAAATAACTTTTCCAGCATTTTTACGTCATTCGTGATGGAATGGTGACATGGAAAATGTGCTGGTTATTTGCTTCAAGTCTTCTGGTGATTTGTTGTTGCTGTCTGAAGGCCATCTCTGCAGCCGGCAGCTTTTATTTTATGTGTTGACCTAGCAGTTAACTGCAGACGCAACCCGAATACCGCAATCTATTTAGATTACAGTGTGCGGCGTCGCGGTTCAGTTCACTTAGTTACCGCTTGGAGATTTAGTGCAGCTTCGAGTCAGATACTTGGTAGGCACTCGGTTTAAAAGCATTGTTTGTTGAATTAAGTGCAATTGTTTTGTGTGGTAAAACAGTATTTGGTCTTTGTATATTTAGTTTTGGATTAATGTTTTATTTATGTAATTCTAAAATTTATTTAAATGTAAATTAAAAATAAATAATAAATATGAATATAACTTAGTTTTTATATCCTTATAAATTAATAAATCCTTAATTATTTTAATTACAAGTAATACAAATATTTCACATTTATGTGAGATTTTTCATTAATGTTTTTATATACTTATTTTATTTGTAAATATAATTATTAATGCAATATTTATAGTAATTTTCATTTAATTTATTATTAAAATTAATTAACGGAACGTTAATTACAATTAATTTCCATAGTTTTGAAGAAAAAAAGAAATAATGAATACACCTTTTCTTGGTATTACTATTTTAATTATTCAATAAATATATATAATAAGTTAAATAAATGTTATAGTAATAAAATAATAATAATAATTGCAAAATTAATTAATTAATTTTATTGTTTCCTAATTTTTCCATTAAATGTACTTTTTTCCCAAAAATATATATAGAAACAACAAGATAACATGAAATATTTTACACTAAATTAAGTCAAATGGTAACAGTTTATTTTGATGGTCCTTTTGAGGATTAGTAGACTGTCTGCTTAATATCTGTTGATACTACTGCTAAACAGACATTTAACTGACTATAAGAAACTTTGCAAATACATTTCAACTTACACTAACCCTAACCCTGACTCCGACCCTTACCCCAACCTAACAGTCTACTTATAATCTAATGACAATTAATTGGCATGTAGATGCAATGTAACTTAAACTCAACAAACGGACCATCAAAATAAAGTGTGACCGGTCAAATTATTAGTAGCTCTTACAACTAATTGTTTTGGGATTGACGATATATCTACATTACCTAACAAAAGTCTTGTTGTCGATCCCAGTTGTAAGAGCAACAAATGATAACTTGATTTCTAGTTGATCATTTGGAAAAGTGGCATCTTTCCAATGAATCATCTGTTGAACTGCATCCCAATCATCACAAATTCTGCAGAAGACCTATTGGAAC
>CAIGQQ010037719.1:12037335-12048942 GCA_903798035.1 Danio albolineatus | reverse complement strand
AAAAAAAAAAATCTGTATAACTTTTTATAAGTATAAATAGCATAAACTGAAAAATCCAATGTGACAACAAGCCAAAAAGTCTTGCAAGCAAAAGTCTTGCAAAAATGTCATCAGAACTGTCCAAGCGAGTCTGCTTGGCTGGATGATCAAACTCCTTGCGATATTTAGCAAGCCAAAGTTACATAAACTGTTTAGCTTTACATAACTCTGGCACGCAGTGTTATGGAAATGAAGTTGTTGACTTCTTTTTTACTTCCCTTGATCAAATTTTGATGCCCATCTGTTTGCTAAAAACTGCCAAACGTCTGTGGCTCGATGTAGATTAATCTATTTGGCCAAACCCTTGGTGAACTAATCCGAGGCTGATTGTTTCAGATTAACTCACGGGAGGTGAAACTCGAAGACGCGACTCAAATTCGACAGCAGCCAAAAGACCTCGAAGCCCCCGATCATCTGCGCCAGATAGAGATCCCGACGGATGCGCATATTCCTACAAAACAAGATATGTTATATATAATGAATTGGATCCAAATCTACCGGGTTTGTTCTGTAGGTTAATTACTTTAACCCTCTTTGTCTGTTTGTTGAGCTTGTGTTTTGTTACATGCGGTAATTGTTGTGTTGTTTTTAATTAGTGTTCGGGGCCGCGCGCCGCTTTCAAAGGCTCAATTCTGGTCTGCCAAGTGGAAATGGCAGCAAAATCTATCTCGGCCCCGTCCTATCTGTCTACATCGCTTATCTGCACGCTAAACCAACACTTTTCTTTGGGTTTGCTCACTCTACGCATGAATAATTGCCCACCCGGTAATTCTCCGCTAATGTGTTTGTTCATTCGTATGTTGCTTTTTATCAAGATGCTAATATTGTTCATCATTTCTCCTTATCGCCGCCTCAGACAATGGGATTTACTCACGGCGGCCTGACAGCAGATTTAAGGAATGACCCCCCCACCCTATTTAGGCTTGACTGACAGGTAGTCCATCGACTCTCAAAAAAAAAGAGCGGGAAAAGTGATGATTCACTATCGTTCGTCTCTCTCTCAGGACAGTGATTTACAAACTCGACCATTCACCTCGCGGCTTATCAGAAGCTGCAGGATCTGCTCTTGTGTGCCAGGATACTGTCTGCATGTTTACAGAGACGCTTCTTGCAGACTAAACAACAACACAGATCTAAATTGTAAAAGTGCGATTGCAGTTCGGAGGCATGTTTATCAGTTTTATACGTTTAGTAATAGATCGGGACAATAACCTTTTTTTTTTGAACGATTGATATCTGTGTAATGAGTTTATGTGAAATATGTATTATGATTGTTTGTGCAAGTCAGATGGGTCTGAATTTTCCAGTTTATTATTTTGGGACATTGTTTATATTCCAATGAGACACAAGAAAGCATTTAGCTTTTTTTTTTTACCTTAGTTTATGTTAATGTCAACATTAAAATCAGTTACTTACACTACACTTACCGGCCACTTTATTAGGTACACCTTACTAGTACCTAATGCTTAATTTTTAGATTGCGAGGTCCCGGAACAGATCGGGTTTCAGATCAGGTATGTTACCCGAGGATGGAGAGGTGTCGTGCATGAAAGTGATAAGGATTTCACAGGTGCCGGATCCGGCATGGTCAGGCACAAATTAAGCCATGCAAGTACCGGGTTGGACCCACATTCGCCTTCAGAACTGCTTTACTTCTTTGTGGCATAGATTCAACAAGGTACTGAAAAGATTCCTCAGAGATTTTGGTCAATATTGACATGATAGCATTACACAGTTGCTGCAGATTTGTTGGCTGCACATCCATGATGTGAATCTCCCGTTCCACCACATCCCATAGGTGCTCTATTGGATTGACATCTGGTCATGTTCAAGAAACCAGTCTGAGATGATTCAAGCTTTATGACATGGCTTGTTATCCTGCAGGAAGTAGCCATCAGAAGATGGGTACACTGTGGTCATAAAGGGATGGACATGGTCAGCAACAATACTCAGGCTGTGGCATTGACACAATGCTCAAATGTTATTAATGAGATTGTTGTGCGTGAAAATCCCAGAAGATCAGCAGTTTCTGAAATACTCAGACCAGATGTTTGACACCAACAACCAAGCCACTTTCAAAGGCACTTAAATCACCTTTCTTACCCATTCTAATGCTCGGTTTGAACTGCAGCAGATTGTCTTGACCATGTCTACATGCCTTGCATTGAGCTGCTGCCATGTGATTAACTGATTAGAAATCTGCGTTAATGAGCAGTTGGACAGGTGTACCTAATAAAGTGGCCGGTGAGTACACTGTAAACTATATATCTGTAGATTATTTTAATAGATTTTTTTCATTATTATTACAATAACATTAACTCTCATCTATAAATAAAAGCTTTAGTTAACTAATGAAATGTAGCCTTATTGTATAATGTTACCCCAAATCTTTTTGCATATTAATTATTATTGTCTATATAATTTCTTGTCTATATAATGATAATATTGTTTGTCACAGGTATAAATTGGTCTTTATAATTTAGATATCAGGTTCATCATACTTCGAGTCCTTGGCATCAACATTTTAAACCCCTCTGTGCTGTTGTATCCGCTTTATTAAATTTAGAAGTAAACAGCCAGCTGTAGAGTATATAGTCAAGGCCTACAGTAATAGCTTTGTTTCTGCTGTTTGTTTCAGCCACATTCCTCCTATTATAAAGATAACAAAAATCAGTCATGATATTAAACAAATACGAATTTGCTTCCAGTCATATCACAAGGACGTAAATTCCCTTAGACATGGAGCTAGCAGTCTTGTTCTCCCCTTGTCGTTTTGTCGCTTAATTTGTGATGTATTAAACAAAACTCTTTCCAGCCACTGAAGTTGATGAAGCTTGATAGGAGTAATTTTTGGAGGCAGCATCACAGCTGGTGGGGCCGGACCGAGTATGAAGGACACACGGGAGTAAAGTATGCAAATATCAAGAGCGCTAATCAATTAAACGTGCGATGAGAACGCTGGAGCACCCTGATGTCACTGTAGTGATTAAACAGCTATGCAGATGCATTGTCACTTTTTGCAATACTCTAAAACACACACCTGTTTATACAGATCACTGCAGTTCTCATGACACGAACTCTAGAGCCAGCAAAACACAAACTTAATTCCTTTCAAGTGTAGGTGATGAGTAGGGCCACACGGAATCTGCACGCGCAGAATTCCGCAGATTTTTAGGCAACTATTTATTTGATTTATTTACTGGTGTAAATGTGTGTACATTTATATTTATTCAGTTTTTAAATTAATTTCTGTAATCATATTGATTAATATGAAAATATTCATACGATTTATTTACAACACAGTTTGTAAAGTGCTATTTTCTGTCTTTTAGTAGATATTTTATATGAGAGGTATAAGATTATGATTTATATTAGAGGCTAATAAGGTATTACTTTTTATTATATATATAAAGGTTTTAGTTATGATACTCCTAAAATCATTCCGCATAAATCCACAGATTTTTAACAAAATACTCAGCAGAAATAGCAAAAAATGTCCGCAGATTCCGTCTGGCCCTAGTGATGAGCTGTCTTCAAACATGTTAAAGCTGCAGAGGTTTGATTAAGTGGTTAATGATATTGTAGCTGAAGTCGTCAAACTGATGTCAACCCAGAAGGACCACCACTCCAAATGCAGAAGCAAATGCTCAGATTTTTTCTTAAGTGGTTTAACTAATTGTTCACCCTTAAGAATAACAATGTGCACTAGTAAAATAAATATAATAAATTTTGATTTCACATGGATTTTTAAGCATTGACCTTTTACACCACTCATCTAGCCATTTGGTTTCCAAAGTGCCACAATATGAGTTTTTTAAACATTAAACATGTTTTTACGCTCAAACACTCACTATACACTCACTAGCCATTTTACTTTGAATCTCACACAAAGCATGCAGAAGGAAAAATAATCAAATCTTTGCAAAAATGTCACCATCAATGTTGGGGTGACTACAACCAGACTGGTTACATTGGTGCCATGACAGCTTGAACTGGATTTAGGAAGAAGACTAAAATAGCTTTAAGAGATGTGCTAGCAACTGATGCTACAGTACATAATGTGGTCTTTAGCACCCTTGCTAACACATCCCCTCCACTTGCCAAGAAACGCACAGGGTGAGTACAACTGGTGGATAACCGTTGTGCCGTGATCCTGGAGGAGGTAAGGTTAGATTAATAGAGATCAGCTCGAACGTGTTGTGTGGGTATATGTTACTCTGTCCTTTTGAGGCTGCCTCCTATGCCAAAAATGCTGGTTTGAATCCCTCTCAGAGCAAGGCGAGCACAACCATTCAAGTTAAATTTGTTAGAGGTTTACTTGGACATCTATTAGGAGCTGCCCTTAGTCACACTCTCCTCCCTTGTTCTTGCTTTGGTTAGGTAAATCTCACTCCTCTGGCCTTAAGAGCTGCACAGGATGTGATCTTTAGCTCTATTGGTAGCAACGGCTTCATATGCCAGAAATCAGTACAAATCTCAAATCTGTACTGAGAAACGGCTGTTTGAATCCTGTGCTAGAGCAGGTTAAATGGAACCCATAATTGTTACATTGGTGCCGTGACCCGGATTAGAGTGGGGCCTCTTCAGTTGGAGTAAGGTTTACCTGCATGTCTTTGTAGCTCACACTGTGTGTTATTTGGCTGTGATTTGATTGTCTGAAAGAAAATTTAGAGATCCTAAAGCTTCTTATAATCCTAGGCTAAAATAAGTGGTCTTTGATCATTGGTTTGACATGTATGCCGACAGCCGATTGTTGTGATCAGATTTACCATCTTTTAAAATTCTGGTAGTGTCAAAAGATTTGAGACACTTTCCTGCAGTGAGACACCTCTCTGCTAAACATGATGATGCAATTCAAATCACTGCTAGGAAACTGCAATGTTTTGTTATCAAGGCATATAAGCTTACTTGCTTTTGCTGTTAGGTACCATTTCAGGATGCGTGTAGCTGAATGTGTCATGTTCGGATGACATCAAACTCCAGACGGGTCTTCTTTGGCGTGTCTTGATTGTCATACAGTCTGACATTATGAC
Source organism: Danio albolineatus (assembly GCA_903798035.1). Classification (NCBI taxonomy): domain Eukaryota; kingdom Metazoa; phylum Chordata; class Actinopteri; order Cypriniformes; family Danionidae; genus Danio; species Danio albolineatus. The sequence goes on along the minus strand of CAIGQQ010037719.1, from coordinate 12,043,870 downwards.
ATGGGGATCACGTTCATACAGTCTGACAAGCTACAATCGTAAAGGACTATTAAAGATTGCACAGTGTAAACCCGGCTTAAACCACACATACAACCCTAAACTTCACTCACATCTGGATCACGGAACCAATGTCCTGGTAAAACTCATGGCTTCAAGAGGTGCACTATAGGCTGAGATGTTTAGCTTGCTTAGATCTAGGTAGCACCACTACCTCCCATGTCAGAAATGCTTTACAAATTCCTGTGCTGGTGTCGTAAGGTCTCTTAAGGGCCAGGTGGGCTGAGACCTAATGGTTAGAGAATTGGACTTGTGATCCAAAGGTTGCAGGTTTAAGTCTCGGCACCAGCAGGGATTTTATGTGGGGGAGAGTAAATAACCAGCACTTTCTTCAACCCTCAATACCACGGCTGAGGTATTGCTCCCTGGGCAGCCCACTTGCCTTGGGTGTCTGTTCATGGATGAAAGTTGCTTTGGATAAAAGCATCTGCTAAATGCTCAAATGTATATGTTTAGCATTTAAAATCCAGTTAAAACACCAGCACTAGTCCTGCTCAGAGCGGAAAACTGGATTGGCATTATAAATGTGCTGAACAGTTTATCACAGTGTGCATTATATATACTGTAAATAAACAGGATACTGTACAGCATGTTATACTTCAGTGCCTTTTAATGAATCCGTTGTGGTCATGCTGTCGATAAACTCACTTTGCCTGCTTATTTATAGACAGCTGCTGCATTATTGACTACAGTCAACTCTCATAACCTTTTGTTGTCTGAGTAAACAGAAAAAGTTGAATTATGCGAGACTGCCACGCATTCACCTATACAGAGTGTAATATAATGCAGTCTGTATTGTATTGTGTTTGTGCGAGCGTGCGGTTCTCTTTTGTCTAAAAGTGTAATGTCAGTAGCGGTGTCTGTTTTTATTTTCTTATGGCGGCCCTGTGGTGATGCTTTATCCCTCATCCCTGTCAAAAAGAGTGATGAAAACATTCTCTGGCTGATTTATTTTATAAATCGCTTGGAGGTTCTCAAAACTTTTGCTTTTTATTGAACCGGGGGAGAACAGCTAAAGTGCTAAATAAAATATCCAGAGACTCAAAGGAAACCACATTAAAAGAAATCTTTCACCGTAAAAATCTAAATTCTGCCCTCGTTTTTTTCACCTTTACATAGTTTGAGAACTGTATCATGTTTATTTGGTATAAGGCAAAAAAAGGAATTGTGAAAAGGCTTCAGAAAGTATGCAAAGAAAAATAAAAGTGTTACGAGTGGCAATACAAAATAAAGACATGTAAACAAATCGAAAATTAATAAGGATGTGATTGATTTGTTTATAACTCAGTTAAAGTATCAAGACAAGTTTGTTTGTTTAAATAGAATTAATCATTTAGATTGTCTTTAATGATTAATTGAAAAGATTCACTCAAAATAATCATATCCATAAATCACACAACTATTTGACTTTTTAATCAGATAAATCATTTAAATGGGTTTTGTGATTTAAATTAAAATTAGATTTTAATCAAACAATTGATTTGTTCACAAATCAGACAAAAATTGAACTACTGATTTTTTTGTTAACACTTTATAATAATGTTCCATTATTAACTGCTAGTTAATGTATTTACTAACAATATCTAAGTATGAATGCTCTTGCAAAGCATTTATTACTCATAGCGCGCAGAATTCCGCAGATTTCTGCAGATTTCTGCCGATTTTTAGCTCATCATTGATTCTGTTTATTTACTTTTGTAAATGTGTTTAAATTTATATTTATTCAGTTTTTAAATTAGTTTCAGTAATATTATTGACCAATATGAAAATATTCATATGATTTATTTGCAATACAGTTTGTAAAGTACTATTTTTACTTTTTGAAGAGATTTTATATGAGAGGCTTGCTTTGTTTACCAAATAAAGTGGATCTAATTGGATTCGCATTGTAAACATTAAATAAAAGTTAAAATGTATTACTTTCATATATTTCATATATTATGATTTTAGTTATGATACTCCCAAAATCATTCCGCATAAATTCGCAGATTTTTAACAAAATTCTGCGCAGAAATAGCAAAAAAATGTCCGCAGATTCCTTCTGGACCTGCTCATAGTTTAACATTACCTAATGTATTATTCAAATCTAAAGTTGTGCTTGTTAACATTAGTTAATGCAAGTTAACATGAACTAACATAAAGTAATATTAATTAACCTAACTAACATTAACAAACATGAATAAATACTGTAATAAATGCATCACGATAGTATGCTCAAGTTAGTTAAGACAGTAAATAACATTAATGGACCGTTATTTTAAAGTCTTACCTGATTTTTTTTCCACAAATAAGACAAATCACATTCATGTTGTGATTCAATTATAGTATTTACCACAAAATGTATTTCAGATATGCATCATCATGAACGCACCAATGACATATTGACATGTTTCCCGAGACAGGAACTAGGATAACCTTTTCAGCCTTGTGTGAGTTTAGAAATCTCTAAATAAGTTGCACATGTCATATGAATAACATTATAATAAATTCCTAATGCATTTATGCCAATTTTTATTGGTGAAGCTTGTTCCTCACCACTATCGCCACTGGCTTGCTTGGTTTGGGACTTGTAAAGCTGCACATCGATGGATTAGCTCATCAGTGTTTGGACTTTCAACAGTGAAAATTAAACCACACAGAACTGAACTAAACTGAAATTTAACTCTGAAAACTGGACTGACACAGTTTCAATTTACTAGAATGTCTACGTTAAGCTGCTTTGACACAATCTACATTGTAAAAGCGCTATAGAAATAAAGATGAATTGAATTAAATTGAATTTTAAATGATTAAAATTTTGTGAGAATTTTGTGAATCTTCAAAAAAAAAATGAATCCAAATGTAAAAAAAAAAATTATTTTGACAAACTTTTTTGAAGTAGTATCTCCTGAATATGCTCTGTTCTGATTTATAGCGTGTATTACTGTTCCACTTTTTCCGCCTATAAGTATTATTCCATTCAGCTGTCAAGCATCGGACAGCCGCAAGGGTGTATTTTAAAGCATGCTACCACAGCAGCGCTCATGGCATAAATATTGAGGTGAAGCACACGCAGTATTAAATTCATACAGGTCAGCTTCGTACATTAATCCTGTCCAGTCAGACTCCCCCACCAGTTTCCCTGAGCTTAGACATCACAAGAAGCACAGAAGGACCTCAAGGCCACGTCCATGCGAGCGTGCTTGTGAACCCGTCCAGGAACGTTACACCAGCCCACCTTCGGATCGGAAGATTCCCTGCAGGCGTTGTTGAAGGCCCATCCTGCCCTTTTATTTTCCAGTTCAGGGCCTTCTTTTTTTGCAGATAAATGCTCTCCGATGTAACGTGACAGATGTCACAATGCATCGCCTCTATTTTGATACATACCCTCTGATCCTGCCACAAACGATAAAGAGCGTGTACGGGGCCCAGACAACATGCTGACACTCGTGATTATTTTAGAGCGCGTCACAACTGCGGCGAGCCGGCCAGGTTCCTGAGTAGATGAGGGAATATCAATACGTGCGGGTCAGAGTCACCGAGACTAAGAGATACTCAATAGACACATCCATCCCAATGACATATATTCAAAAAGATCAATGCGCTGATAAAGTTGTATAGTTGGCTCGGAGTCGGCCGCATGTCTCTTTTTCCACCTGATATTCACCGGGATTTGTTTATATTTAAACCAAGCTGGTATCTTGATGTCGAAATGACTTCAAATTGGCATGAGATCAAAAAACACATGCTGATCGATTTGATGTCAAAACACTGATGTTCATTTGACATCCACACATTGATGTTCTTTCGACCACCAAAATAACAACACAAAACTATTATAATACAGTATGTGGTGTTTTTGTTAATCTGAAAACTTGAATGACAAATTTACACTGGATTTTGTACCCTTACAATGCATGTAAACTATAGCTTGATGTCAAAACAACATCAAATTGACATGCAAAATTGTTTGTTTAGTACGTGGAGAGTGGGAGGTCTTTTGGGGCTATTTGAACAGGTGAAAGCATTTTGATCTAATGCATTTTTGACTATGAAAGTAGAGTTGCATCATATTGGACAGGACATGACAGTGCAATATTTTGTTTTTCAGTAGTTCACCAGATGATCTGAGTAAATCTATTTAGATATAATTAATTATATTAATAAATCTTTCCATGAAACTGTGGGAAATGCCCTTTAAAAATAGCTGTATTGAATAACATTTCGTCTAAATTAATATATATGTATATATATAAAGACAGAGATTTTTTTGATATATTTATATGAAGTTCAATAATAAAATATACAGTTGTAAAATAATATATTTGACTTGTGATAATATATTTTTTCAAGATTTGATGTCAAAACACTGATGTTCATTTGACATCCACACATTGAAGTACGTTTGACCACCAAAATAGCAACACAAAACTATTATAATACAGTATGTGGCGTTTTTGTTCATCTGAAAGCTTAAATGATAAATTTACACTGGATTTTATATCCTTTCAATGCATGTAAACTATAGCTTGATGTCAAAACGACATCAAATTGACATCCAAAATTGGCGTCAAAGTCAATTACAAAATCGTCTGTCCTGTAATCATGTTTCTTGACACCAGTGCTTTTGACATTAGGGCAGGCAATTGACATCATATTAATTTGACATGTTTTTTTAATGTGTTATTTGATTGTGTTGTGTGTCATATTGACATCAAGGCGCCCATTGGAAAGTGTAAAAATGAAAATCTAAATTTAAATGAAATCAAAATGTATAATATTATTTGGCTAGTGTTGTTTTTTACAATTAATCCATGCAAGTTATTACACTGAAAAAAAGGTTTGATTATGCTTCTGCGTTTGGAGTGGCGATCCTTCGCCAGTTTGATGGCTTTAAGTTTCATTAGTTTGATGGCTTTAGCCGCAATTTTTTTAACCACCCTGGCGCCACGGTGGCGTAGTGAGTAGCACGTTCGCCTCAGAGCAAGAAGGTCGCTGGTTTCTTGGCCTCGGCTGGGTCAGTTGGCATTTCTGTGTGGAGTTTGCATGTTCTCCCCGTGGTTGCTTGGGTTTCCTCCGGGTGCTCCGGTTTCCCCCACAAGTCCAAAGATATGCGGTGCAGGTGAATTGGGTAAGCTAAATTGTCCGTAGTGTATGTGTGTGAATAAGAATTGTATGGATGTTTCCCAGAGATGGGTTGCGGCTGGAAGGGCATCCGCTGTGTAAAACAAATGCTGGATAAGTTGGCGGATCAGTCCGCTGTGGCGACCCCGGATTAATAAAGGGACTAAGCCGACAAGAAAAGAAAGAAGAATGATGCCCTACTCGATATTCTGTTTCAGGTGGAAGTACAGCAACATACTGTAACAAAAGTTACAGTAACTTCCGATTCACTCTGACTTTAAGTTGTCAGGCAAGACTCATTGTCATTTTCACCTGGTTTTAAAGTCCCCAAGAAATCAAAACTAACCTTATGATTTTGTTAGCTCACATTGCTAGTTTTGTGCTGAACGATTTATCTGTGCATGTCATTAAGACAAAAAAAAGTTTGCCCTTCTAATCTTTAATTGAAATCTGAAAATGCACCTTTTGTTTTTTTTCTCAGTTAAATTGTCAAATTATGCACATCTAATTAATTAGGTGTGGCTAACATATTTAACCACGCCCCTCCAACTGTCAGTTTTGACAACAAACAGAAATGGTGAAGAGGAGGAGTCTGTTAGGTTGTAATAACTCTCAACAAAACCCTTTTCCCCATTTTTCTTTATGAAATGCCTACTTTACTGCATCCATTCAGCTCACAGTAGAAAAAACAAGCCATGCCCACTGTTTTTTCATTTAATATTCCATTTCTCTAGGAAATGCATCACTATATGAAAAACGGAGACTTTAATGTGTTCAGATGTGTGTCTTCTATTTAGATTCTGTTGGAACTCTTGTTTCTTATTTCATCATGCTCTACGTAATTTTTGCTGGAGTGCTCAGGATAACAAAAGCACAACTGAATGAGCAAACTCGTGTTACATGGCTTATGAGTATGCAGGAAAGCAAGTGAATGAAAAGTATGTGGCTGGCGTTGTTTTCGATCATAATTCATGCGTTTTGGTAAAAAGCATTAAAGTATGAATATCTTGGTTTTTGTCAACATCTCATGGAAATCACGTTTGTTTAGTACGTAGAGAGTGGGAGGTCTTTTGGGGCTATTTGAACAGGTGAAAACAATTTGATCTAATGCATTTTTGACTATGAAAGTAGAGTTGCATCATGTTGGAGGGGAAATGAGTGCAATATTTTGTTTATCAGTAGTTCACCAGATGATTTGAATAAATCTATTTAGATATCATTAATTATTTTAATAAACCTTTACATTAAACTGTGGGAAATGCCCTTTAAAAATAGCTGTATTCAATAACATTTCGTCTAAATTAATATATATGTATATATAGAAAGAGAGAGATTTTTTTGATATATTTATATGAAGTTCAATAATAAAATATAC
>CAIGQQ010037719.1:12012566-12032335 GCA_903798035.1 Danio albolineatus | reverse complement strand
ATATATATATATATATATATATATATAATGGATGTTTAGCAGTTGTAATGTTAGACTTTATAACTCCAATAACAATAATTGCTAAAGACTTTGCAGCTGAATGAAGGCAAACCAGGCAATTAAATCGATTCTGCACAAATAAATAAGAAAAAAAGAAAAAAATCAGTCACTTCAACTCTCAAACTGCATATTTGGCCATATTGTTTTGTTGAATAGCTGCATTGCCAGCATATCAGCACGTGGCCTTTGTCCGGCCGTCTCAATCTCGAGGACTGGACGCTGAGCCATAAAAAGCCAACTATTCAGCACAGTCTGTCTGAATCACACAGCTATTCAGTCACACACGCATTGTTCGGCTTTCACAAGTAGTTCACACACTGCTGTTTTATTTGTTAAAAGACGGTTCACTCCAGACAAAATTATGGACTGTCAAAATGCATTTTAATGTGCTTTTATGACAATAAAACAGCATTTTAAAGAGGAAATTAACATAATGCAGTTTTTCTTATTTTGGGATCCCAAACCAGTATGACCTTATTTATTCTGTGAAACACAAATTGAGATATTTTGAAGAATGTTCTGCTTGTTTCTTTATTTATTCTATCTAAATGATCAACAATTGATAGTGATCAGCTGATAAATGCTGGACTAATTAGGACTTTTATTTTGACCGTGATCAGAAAGAAGAATTTTTCAATTATTCTGAATATGTGAACTAATATATATTTTATTGCAGCGGCTGTTATACACTTTTTGTTAGCATCTGTTTTTCTGTTTGGCCAGTTAGTACCGATTGTGGAATTTTGTTTTGACAGTGAACTCCTATTTTTATTTCATTTTAATTAAAAAAAAATAATAATATTTTTTTTTTTTTACTCCAGCAGTTGTAATTAAGCTAACTGAGTTGTTTGAAGAATTTTCTGTTCATTTTTTTCATTATTATTATTGTTTTGTTAATACTCAGTGATAATGATTATTAATCTATATACCAACAGGCCTTTTGTTTTTGTTTTTGTTTTATTTCTTTGAGAGGGCTGATAAGATTTTGTGTTTTGCCAAGTGCTAGAGCTAGAGCTTTTATTTTGACAGTCCTGAGGATGCAGAATTTATTTAATATATTTAATTTAGTAAATATATACGATTTTGTATTTATTTATTAATTAAAAATGAATGTTTTTAAGAGGAATTTGAACTTTCCTGTTTATTTGTTTGATTTCCTTCTTTCTTTTTCACGTTAAAGGAACACTATAATTATTTTGTATATAGGCCAATTTTACAAGTGCTCTAAAGTTTTACCATTTCTAATCTCCAGGTCTGGTGGGGGCACTTTTAGCTTAGCTTAGCAAAAATCATTGAATCGGATTAGACCATTAGCATCTCACTCAAAACTTTCAAAAAAGACGTTTGATTTATTATCCTGTTTCTGCTTGAGTCTTATATAGTTAAATCATGTTAATTGCTTAAAATTTACATTTTCTAGACTGACATGGCTAAGAGCTATGCTTTCATTCCTGCATAGTACAATTCAATAATCTATGCTAAGCTAAGCGAATAGTGCCCACATCAGACCAGGAGATCAGCTTAATGAATAAAAAAGGTCATACTCAACACTTTAAATCTAATGGAGTTGTAAAATAAGTCTATTTCCCTCAAAAAAGTGGAGTGTTCCTTTAAAGATCAGTGGTTTACCAATACATCACACCATGCATGTCATTTTATTTAAATTTTTGACAACTGCTAATAACATTTTCTGTCAATAGGCTCCATGCTTTTATTCTATTCACACAGTTGTGATATAGCATTATTTTACATTAGTTTACGATTAATAACACTATTTAGATTTTTGCTGAACAGTCCCTTTAAGACAAAGAAATGTGCAGCTAAACATCCACCTTCTGATCTGCTCTCAGTATAACCTTTAGGGTCAAGCGAGGTGCAAATGATTCAGGGGGACATTGAAATGTAAACCACAGTCCTAAAATCTTCAGCGCTCAGACATCTCTCTCTCTCCTCCCCTCCGTCCTCTCGGGACATTAGGCAATAGACTTGTTTACCTCACCTTTCACCACATTGACTGGTGAATTATTCATTGGCATGTACTGAGGTGGGAGCGGAGGAGAGAAAAAGAGAGAGAGCGCGAGACGGAAAAGTAGAAAGAGAGACAGGGGAAGCTCACGGGGGAGGGATGGAGAAGGTTTATGTTCATCTCGGAAGGTAAATTGATTATGGAAAACCTTACCGGCCTCCATTCTCTCGAGTCTGGAGTTGTAGAAGGAGGGGGTCGCGACTCGAGCGGCTCACAGGTGCCGAAGTGAGATGTTTAGCCCAGATAATGGAGTTCTTCTCAAGGCAGGTCTTGATGAAGCACTCATCCATCTGCAAACTCTTCAAAAAGAAGCCGCGGCGAACTTAGCGAACACCCACCAGCCTCTCACGCCCTCAGCGCCGCCATCTGAGAATCACGCGCTTATTGAAGTAACTCTCGCACAAGACATGATGTGATTTATAAGTTGAAGTCATACGTAATTCATTTTCTGCTGTCAAAACAAAATGCTCTGATAAAAATGGTAAGCAGTCGGAATGTGTTAGATGTTTAATTCAGGATTTTGGCGTTGCACGATTGGAATAGCGAATGCAACAGTAGTAATTTGATGTTTTTCTGGTGTTTTATTTACAAAAACAGTATATTAAAGTGTTAGTTCATGCATAAATTAAAATGATGTTATTAATTACTCACCCTCATGTCGTTCCAAACCTCTGAAACGTTCAATCGTTTGTCTTCGGAACACAAATTACGATATTTTAGATGAAATTTGAGAACTCCCTCATCCTGAATGGTAATCATTAATCTAATAACTTTCCAATTAAACCACTGAGAAAATATAGTCTGTTTTGAGGATAATTTTTTTTTTTTCTGGACTTTTCGGGAACGATTCAGGAACTATGCTGTCAATGAAAGATGAGGGAGCGCTCAAATTTCAGCTAAAATATCGGAATTGCAAACGAAAGAAGGTCTTAGCGATTTGGAATGACTTGAGGTTGACTTACTAATAGCATCATTTTAATTTATGCTTAAACTAACACTGATATATTATTTTCATAAATAAAACAACAGAAAAACAACAAATTACTAGTGTTGCATTCGCTATTCTAATTGTGCAACGTCAAAGTCCTAAATTCAATATCTAACACACTCCGACTGCTTATAAATTACCAAAGAGCGTTTTGTTTTGACAGCAGAAAATGAATGACGTATGCCTTAATCTTATAAACAACATCATGTCTAGTGCGAGAGTTACTTCAATGAGCATGTGACTCTCAAAATATTTACAATTATCAAGCTACGAGAATTATTTTGTGCACACATGGAAGAAAAATAATGACTTTACTCGTTTAGGAAAATTGCATCAAAATGTTTAATGGAGATGCCAAGATGCAGATAGATTTGGAAAATGCACATAAAACGTATATGTGTACAACTGGTTAGGAAAAACTGATTAGTCCAATAAGACAAAAAGTACATAGAACAGACTGATCTCACGATAAAACGTAAGTATTTTAACGTTTTGTCAAATTAGTGGCTAATTCGTATGAAAATGTGCGTTTTTAAAAAGGAGGCGTGGCACCCAACCCCACCCCTAAACCCAACTGTCATTGGGGGATTAGTAAAGGCTGATTTATACTACTGCATCAAGCATATGCGTATGCCACGGCATAGCCTGCGTGTGGTCGCCGTGACTGTCGCATTTCTCAAAAAGCGTAGCGAAACATTTCGTCGAAACGATGTGTAGCGCAAGCCCTGTGATTGATCCGCTTGTGGAGCTGACGAGTGTGGGCGGGGGAGAGAGCCGGGCGAGCCCATATAGAGCATGTGTTTACAAGCGTTGAGCCCCATGAAGGAGCTCTAGATGAAAACTGTTGCTTTGTGTTTAACTTATAAATAAAGTTGTTGCATGTCGGTTCCCGCCTCAAAATGAGCAAGTTTGAGCCACTTGTACATTAAGGTAGCGTTCAGAAAAAACAAAACACCAGCGAAGAAACTCAACACAGAGGAACATAAACACCTCACAAGTGTTATTGCAGAGCAGCACATACAGCGTGCAGAAGTATAAATGCACGACAGCGCGCGTTGCATGCGCCATGGGTCACGGCGATCACACAGAAGTATAAACCAGGCTTAAGTTGTACTAAATTGTACGAATGAGATCGTACAAATTCATACTAATTAGCCACTGTATCAAAAAGTTACAAATTGCCGTGAGATTGTGTTCGATAGAAAGACACACACTAACTACATAGTACGACATATGAAATGTCGTTTTAGCCATTCTAAAATACCTCAGCCCAAAATTGGTCATTAAAGTGATTCAGAATTATTAGCAGAATTATCTTGCGTGGCTGTGATCCCAAAGAGCTGTCTGGCACCTTCAAAAACCACTGCGCATTCATTGCGTTTTGTCTTCTGAGACGCAAGTCATTTATTATATGAGAAAACAGGCCCACAGTGGCTTCCCCTGCATCAAATTCCATTTTTCTTTTTGATGTTTGGTAGCAGATAATCTCTAAGGCCCCGTTTACACTAGTCCGTTTTAGTTTTAAAACGGCGTTTTAGCTTTAAAACGATCCGCGTCCACACTAGCGTTTCACCCAGCGTCTTAACAGATCTCCGTCTTTACTACTCCACCAGAAACGTATATCGCGTGACCATTAGTGCACTCTGGGCATGCGCGTTCAAGTATAAACAAGAAGCATGCATCTCGCACGGCATTTGGTTATTGTTAGTCAACAAACGCTGGTTAAACGATGAACGCGATGGCAAAGAAAGCAAGAGAGGTCTTTTTGTGGACAGACGAAGAGGTCGAGTTGTTACTTAAAGTAACAAATGAATATAAAACATCCATGGCTATCGAAAATACAGTGTTTACAGTGAAGGCTGGTATTACGCAATGGTTACGCAATGACCCAAAGCCCCAATCATGTATCGGATCTCAGCAGCCTCGCCTACGTTTTCAAATGTCTCCGTTTTCCCACGTCCACACTGAGACGGAGCAGCAGCGTTTTAGAATGAAAACGGCCTCTCCAGCGTTTTCAAAACGCTCCGTTTTCGCGTCTCGAAAACTCCGGCGTAGTGTGGACGGATGGCGTAACCGTAGAAAAACTTATGCATTTTAAAACGAAAATGCACTAGTGTAAACGGGGCCTAAGTCACGTTTTTCTTCTCTTTGAGTCATTAGATAAAAACAGTGCTTAACTCGCAGATATTTTATTTGCTATTCCAGTTTGATTTGCAGTTTTGGATGTAAACATACGTAGTTATTCATTTGTATGAATCATCAAAAACAGTTTAAAATTCATTAGTAAACAAACATCATTTTTTTAATTTTGGGGTGAATTATCCTGTCAGTGCTGTTGTTATAATTAAGACAATCAATCGTTGCTTTACTCGCGATCCAGCATCTCACATGCCCAGTTCACTCTCTACGCACCAAAGTAGCTTGTAGTTCTTACAGTAAGAAGTCTAGTGAAGAAATGACTGCTAATTCATTTCCAACACGCATGCACAAAGCAGTCAGCTAATGATGCGATTGTGGGCAGCATGAAACCGGCCTTATTGCAGAAACCCTCGCCACTAACAGTCAGTCCAATTTTCTATTCGACTCAAATCCCCCCGGCTCATCGCAGTCAGCGCATTATCTTCATACACACACATGCATGCATGCACACACAGCCCCCTTTCCATGTATCTCCCCTTATTTTCCATCCGTTTCTCTTGCTGGCACAGCCATGAGGTCAGAACTACATACTCTGATCTAATTTTCCAGCTCCAGAAGCTCGGGCTGAATGCATTTGTGTGTTTTCTGACTGAGCGTGCGTGTGCATATGCACCAATAGGAAGATCCTACTTTCAAGTCGGAGCATGTTTGATGGTTTTTATTCCACTCACGCCCCTTCCTCCAATGTGGACGTGGGACAATTAAAAATTTACACCATCATGCGGTAAAGCAAATTGCCGGACTTCAGGAAGGCCTTGTACAATGGAAGACCAGGGACGAAATTACGCCCGGAGAAGGTTGGGAAGGGTCACAGATCTTTAACCCCGTGCTTCGGTCTCATTTCCAGCCCAGTGTGTACGCCTGGGATTGACCGTATTTCAACAAATACAGGAAAATGAAACTGCCGCTGCTATCTGATATTACAATCTGCTTGGTTTAGGAGAGTTTGTGCCGCTGAAACCGATTGCCACTGTCTATGGTTGAATGGCAATGTGTTCAGGATTTTCATTTCCTCATGACTGTGTGGATGTCTGAGCAACAACAACTGGGGGGAAAACGCCGGACCAAAATTGCAGGCCGTAATGTTCGGCTTCCCACAGCTCAATTGTGATTTATACGGCTTTTTATAGAGATGTTACTCGTGTTTTCAAACAAAGAATTTTTTGGAAACTTGAAATATCAGCATGAATGAATAAGTAATTTCTTCACAATATGATTTACTTGATAAATAAATGTTTAATATAAATTAAACAATATTGACTATATACAGATTAAGATATTTCAATATATTTATGCATATATTAGCATTTATTATTGATAATATAGTAAAATATATGTAAAATATCTAATATTTGAAAAAATAGAATTAAAATATTCAAATGTACTTAATAATTGAAATATTTGATAGGTCAGTCACAATAATCTGCGATCAAATATTAATAATACCGGCCAATAAACCAATATTACATTAATATTTATAATTAAAAAATTATATTTAAATATTTATAATATACTTTTTTTGGGGGCATCACGGGGGTGCAGTGAATAGCACAATCCACTCACAGCAAGAAGGTCGCTGGTTCGAGCCTTGGCTGGGTCAGTTGGCATTACTGTGTGGAGTTTGCACGTTCTGCCTGTGTTTGCATGGGTTTTCTCCGGGAGCTCCGTTTCCCCCACAAGTCCAAAGACATGTGGTAAAACATATTCTGGATAAGTTGGCGGTTCATTCCCCTGTGGCGATCCCAGATTAATAAAGGGACTAAGCTGAAAAAAAAATTAATAAATGACTTATTTTGTTGTTTAATAGTTATGTATTCTGTAGTTTTAGAATAAGTGTCAATATATTAAACAATATTGATTATTGAACTGTGATACAAATTTACAAATTATAGTTACATGTATCTGTTTACATTGGTGGATTAAGAATGTTTATCCTTCTTTTTTGTTTATAAGCATGTATTAATATTTTAAAAATATATTATGATATTAGTTATTGCAAAATACTGGTAACATTTTACATTGCGGTTTCAATAGTCAATGCATTTGCTAACATGAACAAACAATGAACAATACATTTATTTCACTATTAATATTTTGTTAATGTTAATGAGAATACAGTTGTTCATTATTAGCACATGCTAGTTCACAGTGCATTAACTTATGTAATAAAGCACAGCTTTGGATTCTAATAATGCTTTTGTAAATGTTGAACTATGATTAATAAGTCTTGTACGAGATTTGTTCTTATATATATTAACTAACTAATGGAAACTTATTTGTAAAGTGTGACCAAAATACTTTTATTATACAGTATTTAACTTAATTAAAATATTGTATTGTTTACACTTTATTTTAAGGTAAGTTAGTTAAAGTGTAACTACTGAGTAATATCAAAGACTATAGAATACACAAGACATGTCACTTGTATAGTTTTGAATGGGGAAAAGTGTAACAGTCAATATGGCGAAGGAAGCCCCGGCTACTAGTGCAGGAGCCAATCAGCGATCTATATAGTCTGACAATTCTCTGGGAGAGAAGCTTGGAGCAGATGTGTGCTTTCATGATAGTTTATGTGGTAAACAAACACACTGGAATCTCAGCGAACACTTGTAGACATAAGAAATATATCCAGATGAAGCTTGAACTCTGTACTTAAATGAGGCAAGTGCATTCGAAAACAAAAGTTTTTTTGGTTTTGTAATCAGTATGAAATGAACTCGAGGTAGAATCCAAAGGTAGAAGACCAAGTTGTGAATTACTTCAGAAGACTAGTGTGATCTGACAAAGTATTATCCAGAGGATGATAATGTGTAACGCTGTCATAAATGAGGTTGGTATCGTGATCTCGTTCTTTTCAAGGGTGCATGCGTATTATAGGGCACCCTGACCAAATGTTGATTTTATTTGATTCAAACATTGAAAAAAGACACTTATGAGACAGTTGTTTAACTTTACGGATGATTCCAAATATGTAACGTAATCGTAAGCTTGTTTTACAAAATTTGATATTTCCCCATTCATACAGAATTCCCGAGCATACTGCCCGAGAGTTGTTTCAAAGACGGCCGCCGAGTGAAATGACTTACCTTAAAGGGACTTTGGTAATATTCATTAATTACATGTACTTACTATATGGTTGGGGTTAGAATGTGGGTTATCTAATTATGAATATTCATTGTAATTACTATAACAAGTGCATGGAACATGTGTAATTATGTCACCCTAAATCATAGTGTTACCATTTTATTTCCTATAAATGACTTATATGTACTGTGTAATATAAAATAATATATACTGTCAATGAGTAGTGATCTAAAGGCGTCAACCATTTAAATGGTTAAACTTTTTAAAGCCACAATCAAGACTCTGTTTCTCCAGTTCTGGCTGTTTTATGCGCAAGATAATCCATCCTTATTATCTTCTCCACAGTTAATGCACAGAGACAGATGTGTAGAGTTCTATCAGATATATGGCTTAGTTAGCACGTTTACGGTCCGCGTTCGCACTGAAAATCGGGAAAGCACGAAGACGCCCCCTGCTCAGCGGCTTCTCGTAAAGTCGAAGCCCCTCGCTTTGATTCCCAGCCCTCGTTTTCCTCCTTCTCTCTCTGTAAAACAGCTGCACTTTTTATTCCCCCAGTTTTACTCTCTCTCTCCTGAATCCATTTCTCTGGGTCCTGGACCTAAGGGAATTCCTGCGGGTGCTTGGCGGCTTAAAATTTAATGAGAGTTTTACTTCACAGATCAACCACCACTCTCTCTCTCTCTCACACTTTCCCTCGCTCTCTCTCCATCACGTTCTCTTACAAACACACAGCCTATATCTTGCTGGACCAACAAGCCCTCGGCCCTGATATTCGCCGGATGTCTTGCAGCTAAAGCAAACAAACAGTCGAGAAAGGATTGGACAAATACCATCAACAGATTCGGAAAAAAAAAAAACGTGCTCCAAAACTTGGGACTAAAGGAGCATTGAATTTCGTCTTTTATTGGCTTTGCCCAGGAACTTTCATAACACACAGTAAATATTTTTTTGCTCTCCTTTTTAATAGCTCAAGGTGGTGTGAAGAACGTCTAGGTTTTTCAATAAATACTCGCAGCGCTCCGGATAATCGCATTCAAGGTTAAGATTAAAATGCCAGCGCAGGGTCTACGGCGTGCATACAATTTAATACCACTAGTTCAAAAAGTTAAAGACGGTACAGATTATTTACTTTCTTAAATTCATGCAACAATTCTTTTTGTAGTACACAAGAACTATACAAATACAAACAAGGATTTTGTGTGCTTCCTGGAGGTGAGCGGGCTTGACAGACCACCAGTAGGTGACATGCTCTCTCCTCTCTGTGTGCACCAGACACCTTTTAATAAGCGCCACATTCTTGTTGGAAAACAATGCTGAATTCTGAGTGTGCTCCACACAGGTGAGTGGGCTTGACAAACCACCTGTGGAACACACACTCTCTCCTTTCCATATGCTCAGAGGAAGAGAAAAAAATATGATTAACTTGTCAATTATTTGGTTATTAGTCATTTAAAGTTCTTCATGTATCCTCACATGTAAGTCACTTTGGATAAAAGTGTAAATGTAAAAGTGTCAGCCCAAATGCTCTGTAAGCCAAATTTGCAAACAAAGCAGAACTGCTTTCAGAATTACTTAAAGACATGCTGCTGAAAAAACTAAAATAATAAAATTAGCATTCTTAAGTTAAGAAATGAATGAATAACAATAAGAAATGTATGCCAAAAACATTTATTGTATGGAAAAACAGCAGCTTGGACATTCTTCAAAATATCTTATTTTGTTTTTCACTAAAGACAGTAAATCACACATGTTTGGAACAACATAAGGGTGAGTCAATAGACATTTGTCACTTTAGGCTAAACTATAAGTTAAATCGAAAGAAAAAAATATGCTACTCGCAGTCCACAGTCAAACTTTTAGCATATATTACGGGTCTTTTCTGAAAGTTTTTATTTCTGTCTGCAGATGTCTAAGACTCTCTTGAAATCATTTTAACTAGGCGTGGGAGTAAAAAATGATTAATTGATGAATCACGATTCTTTCTGTAACGATTCCGAATCGATTCTCAAAAGTTCAGAATTGATTCTGTAGTCAAATTAGACCTTGATGGTCTGGGTTTTTACAGGCACAAGGTAGAAAAAATAATAATAAACAAATAAATTGGATCAGATCAGATGGTGAAGTCCCTAAACATTCCCACCCCTAATGTTAACTGGCTTAGTGATAAGTACGCTGCACTTGTATGATTTAAATCAAGCTGAAATGTACATCAAAAACTGTGGTAACCATTCAATTTCATCATATAGGAAAGAACAGCCTGGACATTTTGCAAATTAACTTCATTTGTGTTTTACCCAAAACAGAAAGTCTAGCTGGTTTAGAGCATGAAAAGAGAACAACTGATGAGACAGTTGTCATTTGTAGTCAAACTATGGCTTAAATCAAAAGGAAAATATGATGCTACTGGTCCCAGTGTGTCCACAGTCAAGCTTTTATCCATATTTCCCATATGTATTTCAAAAAAGTTTTAGTCCACAGATGCCGCTTTGATAAAACATCTTTTGAAATTAAATAATTTCAGACTGAAATTTAAATCTAAAACTTGCTTTCGTTGTATGTAAAACAGCAGCTTGGGCATTCTTGAAAACATCTTTTTTTGTGAGTGTTCCACTGAAGACAGAAAGTCCTACAAGTTTAGAACAACATGCAGGTGGAAAAATAATGTGAAAGTTGTCACTTCTGGCTAAACTATGTCTTGAAAGGAAAGAAAAAATGCTTCTGGTCCCAAAGCATCCAAAGTCAAACTTTTCCTATATCTTGCCAGTCTTTTCTAAAAGTTTTTATTTCAGTCCGCAGATGTCTCAAACTCCCATGAGGTTATACCCAGAAATCATTTTAACTGCTTTGGTGATAAAAACCTAAAGGGGATACAAGATAAGGCCTTTTTTGTGGAGACTGCAGCTTTGTGCTGTCTTGCACTTGGGCGTTTTGGTGGTAAAATTTTTGACCTGCAAGGGTCGATTTTGTTTAGTCGTGTAGCAAGCCTAATGAGCAGTGACTGAATGCATTGATAATGTCCCTCGTAATGATATCCTAACTAAGCAGTTGGGGAAGCAATACAATAAAACAGCTGGGGAAGGCTAAAGGCTTGAAGGTTCAAACCGAGTGAAATCGAAAATCAAATCTGCATTTATCTTCCCCAGTGTTTTGTTGCATTTCTGGCAACCCCTTCAAACGCCCACATGAGTGCCATATGCCTAGAGCCAGAGTCGCTGGGCTTGGATGTGCAAACTGATTGCTTTGTACTCAGCCTTTGCTAAGTGTTCTGACAACAATACAGAGAACAACACTGACCACCCACTTTTTCAGCAGTTTTTTCCTCAGTTCAGCATAGGGAATTGGGGATTTTAGTATATTTTTGAGATTTAATCTGGATCAATCTGTTCTGAGGTAAATCAGAACATGTCCCAACTTGATTTAAAGCAAAGTTACTAAAGGATTTACCCATAAAGCACAATGTTTTCAGTGTATTAATACTGTAGAAATATCGAAAGCTGTTATTGAGACCTACTTGATAGTGTAATGTTGTTATCGTTGACCAAATCTAAAGCTATTAAAGGGTAGTTCAAGATTCTCACAGAAATCAGTCTAATTGGTGAAGGAAAAATCATGGTTTGGGGTTACATTCAGTATGGGGGCGTGTGAGAGATCTGCAGAGTGGATGACAACATCAACAGCCTACTGAGATATCAAAACATTTGTGCTGCCCATTACATTACAAACCACAGGAGAGGGCAAATTCCTCACCAGGATAGCACTCCTTCTCATATTTCAGCCTCTACATCAAAGTTCCTGAAACCAAAGTAAGTCAAGGTGCTTCAGGATTGGCCAGCCCAGTCTCCAGACATGAACCTTCAAACGCCCACATGAGTGCCATATGCCTAGTGCCAGAGTCGCTGGGCTTGGATGTGCAAACTGATTGCTTTGTACTCAGCCTTTGCTAAGTAATCTGACAACAATACGGAGAACAACACTGACCACCCACTTTTTCAGCAGTTTTTTCCTCAGTTCAGCATAGGGAATTAGGAATTTTAGTTTATTTTTGAGATTTAATCGGGATCAATCTGTTCTGAGGTGAATCAGAACATTACCAAACTTGATTTAAAGCGAAGTTACTAAAGGATTCATCCATAAAGCACAATGTTTTCAGTGTATTAATACTGCAGAAATATCGAAAGCTCTTCTTCAGACCTACTTGATAGTGTAATGTGGTTATTGTTGACCAAATCTAAAGCTAATAAAGGGTAGTTCAAAATTCTCACAGAAATCAGTGTAGTTTGGTGAAGAAAAAATCATGGTTTGGGGTTACATTAAGTATGGGGGTGTCTGCAGAGTGGATTGCAACATCAACAGCCTACTAAGGTATCAAGACATTTGTGCTGCCCTTTACATTACAAACCACAGGAGAGGCCAAAATAGGTCAAGGTGCTTCAGGATTGGCCAGCCCAGTCACCAGACATGAACCTTATTGAGTATGTCTGGGATAAGATGAAGGAGGAGGTATTGAAAGTGAATGGAAAGAATCTTCATGAACTCTGGGAGTCCTCTAAAAAACACTTTCTTGAAAATGATGTTGCATATGATTACTGAAATATAAAAATAACTACACTGGAAGCAATGAAGGTCTAGCTATATAATAGTGTGCAACCTTTTTAGTTGTTTGTTTAGAAATGCAGCCAATTTTTAGGTCACTATCCACCATTTGACGGCCTAAAGCACGATCCTATTTCACCGTACAGATGGCATGTGTCCTCACCTGATATTTTCCCATATTGTGGCTGCTTATCGACATTTTCACATCAATTTCAGCTAGCCTCTTATCTCGGCTGATGCACAACCTTTCTCTACCGTCAGATCACAGTCATATTTCGGCCTTTTTGCCAAAATCGATTCTGTTTTTTTTCTCTCTCTCTCCATTCGAACGGTATAGTGCTGGAACAGAGGATGTTGTAGGCTGATAAAGGTCAAGTGTAGCATCGAATCATTGAGAGATTCATAATGAATGTGAGCGCGGCTTTTCACGGCAGGTGTTTCATTACCACGGTATGAGAGAGAACAAGCGAGCCAGACTTAGAAACCCACACGTCCAAGGTCAGAACATGATCACTGGTGGCCTTGTCAATCTCCAAACACACCCACGTTCCTCGGATAATCTGTTTGATATTTCAGGAGCAATATCATAACCGAAATCTGAAATAGATTTTATTATGTAACGATCAAGCTGCCAAGGCTCGTGTCGGTCTACTGAGTTTTGTAGATGTGTTTGTTTGATCGACTAAGGTTTAATGTTGAGATGTTGTCGGACAGGATCTTTGGGGGGAGGCTATTTTTGAGATCATGTGTTGTATTTATGATACGTCAGGACAGCGTTTGTATTGTGGGAGGCTGAAGTGAAAACGTCAAAGTAGATTGAATGAGAAGTCAATGTTTTTGATCTTTCTTAAAGTGACAGTTCACCTCAAAATCACTATCTAATTTACTCATATTGTTCTAAACCTGTTTGAAATGCTTGTTTGCATATGATACATGGATCTTCAAAAGCAATTGACAAAGTCAATATGTAAATCAATAATTGGCTGAAAATAACTGAATCCACTCCAATAAGCTCAGATCATTGAATCAGTGAATTGAATTTGAAAATTGAATGGGTCCAATTAGTAATGGAATCATTCAGTCTGGTTTGTGAAAAATACACAAAAAGATCCAAACACTAAAAGAAGAATAAATCAAAAGAGAATTAATCAAGCTTTTTCTTCTCTTATAAATGTGTGAAGTAAAACTCTTACACCATTTTGAGTGAATAAAACAAAGGAACACTATATATGCAGGGTTCCTCACAATTCCTTCATGTTGTCCCAACAAAAATCGATCAAGTTAACTTAATTGTTTTTGCCAATATAAGTGAATTGAACATAAAACATTTTGTTGTGCCAAAAAAACTCAAGAATTGTGTTGGTTCAGCTCATTTTAAACAAGTGGTTTGAACAACCAGCAAGTGAACTGTATGACTTTAAAATATTTGAAATATAGCGTACATGATGCATTCAGGAAATTCTCCAAAACTTTAGTCATACAGGTTTGACAAAATGATGATGGTCAGTAAACAACATAGCTGGAATCACAATCATAATGTTTTTTTTTTTTTTTATTATTGTAGTGACTGACAAAAGCATGGAGCAATCAGAGCAGAGCTTGTGCTTTTAAAGCAGAACATGAAATTACAACATGCATTTAACTGAATGCTGTCAACTAATATTGTTATAGTTAACCTTATTGTTTTGGTACAGAAGACAGTAAAAGCTTAGTTTTTTTGGTGAAATCTCCCTTTATTAAGTCCCATCAATTTATTTCTTGATATATTAACCTCCAGTTATATTAACCTCCAGTTATATTATGTTATGCTGAATTCAGACTACAAGATATCAGCCAGACTTTGGCTCAATCCATTTGACAAAGACGCCATTCTGATATGTTAACAAAAATTGGCACCGGAGCTTAAAATCACTAGATTTATTTCATGTAGAATGTCACAATGTACTATTGATGTCACATCTGGGATGCTTTACAAAATACCTACAGAAAGGACTACCATGTTTACATTTTCTGATCCGAGATATTGACCAATATGTGAAAATGAAAAGTTTGAAATTGAGAAAAAGTTCACAGAGCTATGGCAACAAAAATCTTACCTTTACAAAATTTCTTTGATAGGGGTTACCTTGACAGAATGATAAAAAACATCATGCTCTGGTAGCCATTGCTTGTTTACATTTATGTTTTAAGAAGTTAGTCCCCAGTTCTGCCTTCTTAATCATTACACTCATAGACATTCTCAAGAACTGAGTAGTATAAATCATTTAATCGGATACAGTGACTAAAATAGTAGTCTGAATCTGGCATTACTTTAAAGGTGTGGTCACATTTGCCATTGCTTGGTGAAATTTAGTAGAGGAAAAATCATTTCAGTAGAATCACCCCTGTTTATTTGTTTCAACAAAGTTGCCTCTTCAGAATATCCCAATGTTTAAGCCGGCATTTTCAGCAGTGACCAACAGAAAGTTTGGTTTGAGAACAAGCGTTAACCTTTTTTGCCACTAAATTTCACTGGACTCTCCCTAATGTGACTGCACCATCATTCAGAATAACATCTGTACATTTTGAGTTGTATTTTCTGTGATGGTCAGAGGTCTCGCTTACAAAGCGGGAGGTTAAACGTAGCCTGCCCTCTCTCCTCAGACTGGCTCCGATTCTCTCCTCCCTCAGGGCGCATCGTCCAGCCTGGTGGTCAAGTTTGCCGACACGGACAAGGAGCGCACCATCCGCCGCATGCAGCAGATGGTGGGCCAGTTTGGAATCTTCAACCCTGCCATCGCCCTGCCCTTCAGCACCTACAGCACCTACGCACATGCGGTGAGTAGCCTTCCCCCCTTCAGGGCAACTTGGGCACCTCCGGCCCGACACTTTTGATGATCTCACTGCCACCCACATGCACCCACATGCTATTCACTCACGTCCCCAGGATGACTCAGAATATTCCAATAGGAAAATCATCACCTGGTTATTTATAGCACGAATCGGTTTATTTTGCTACGGTGGAGGCTGAGAGGTTGAATCGGAAACTAATATTCATCAGTTTTAGGGAATATACTGTTAGGGAGAAAGTATCCTTGTAGTTAGTTCCTCCATATGGAGTGGAAAGATATACATATATTCATGTACTGCTAGGCATAGGTGAATTTCCCTCCTAAATGCCAGGATTAATTGTAGGAGTCGACCCGACCCCTAGGGGCTTATCATTCACACTCATTTTCATATCACAGACATGCGGGGGGCAGCGGAAGACGTGCGTACGGACAATCCCACAGTAACTGCCGGCCTGGTAAGAGGGGGAAAAAATACGCCCTCATTACCATTTATGAGATGCAGAGCGTCCGTGGCAAATGCAAATGGTCCGAGAGCGGCGTGCAGGAAGGCAGGCTGGGTGGTTGCTGTGGCTCCCACAGGTTGGCAGTGACTTTTATCTCCTGTGTCAGAGATGGTGCAGTGTGCCGCTCGGTGGCAATGACACTGTCTCTATAATTCACTGTTCCAGACCCGAGCCACAACCCACACACGCTGAAACAGTGCTGGATGATAGTCCATGCAGCTTGTGGCGAAGTTTGCTAGTTTTTATATGTGGGTCATTTTTTTTTTTTTTTGACTTGTTAACTTTGGACTTGTTTTTCACCGAACTGAACAAGGACATTGCGAAACCAGAAGCACTGAAATATTTGTAAATATTTTATCCTAACTTTTGTTGTCGTTTCACATCAAAAGTACTACTTGAAAAATATTATATGCACATTACTTAAATTGAGGATTAGTAGCCTAATAAGCTGTTTTATTTTATTTCAGTTAGTAAATATGGGTTTTACATGCTGGCGTGGGTTTCCTCCAGGTGCTCTGGTCACCTCCACAGTCCAAAGACATGCGGCATAGGTTAATTAAATATACTAAATTGGCCGTAGTGTATGTGTGTGAATGAGAGTGTATGGATGTTTCCCAGTACTGGATTGCAGCTGGAAGGGCATCTGCTGTGGAAAACATATGCTAGACAAGTTGGCGGTTCATTCCGTTGTGGTGACCTCTGATGAATAAAGGGACAAAGCCGAAGGAAAATAAATGAATGAATATAAGTTTTAAGATTTTAGTTTAAACATTAAGTAACATTGAATAGCAGTTCTACAGCAGATTTTAATTGTGTGATTTTGTCTCCACATCACTAGGTGTCAGTATAAGAGGTAAAATTGTCTACTAAGCCTTAAAAAGGGCTTTTCTCACTAGACCCATCATTGCGATATTATTGTTTAGAACCCTCTTTAAACCTCAGCTAAACACTTCTAATTTAGATGTGGGTTAGCAAGGACATTTAACCATTCTCAAGGAACCCCAACTCTGGTATTTGTTGTGTAACCCTGTGTCAATGAAAAAACGATTTTATTTTATTTTACAATGTTAATGTTTAATAACGTTCAGCTT
The DNA here is from genome assembly GCA_903798035.1 of Danio albolineatus. Classification (NCBI taxonomy): domain Eukaryota; kingdom Metazoa; phylum Chordata; class Actinopteri; order Cypriniformes; family Danionidae; genus Danio; species Danio albolineatus. Next base: position 12,014,960 of record CAIGQQ010037719.1, on the reverse strand, counting down.
GCTCTAGAAATTCAGGGAAAATCTATTTTTTTAGGTCCAAAGTGTGCATTTCTAAAAATACTCTAAACCACCTCCTCTGCTAGGTTCATAAAAGGCATGCTCAAAACAAACATTAATGCTACTCAATAAATGTTATCATGTAACTAGCATGTAAAGTCAGTTATATCCTACGTCAGCTTAGTTTTTATAATTCTCACCTGTTGCTGAGGTATAGCATGAGAAGTGAATCCAGATAGATAGATAGATAGATAGACAGACAGACAGACAGACAGACAGAGCAGCCATGTTAGATCTTTATAGATGCTATCATGGCTCCTACGCACTGCTCTGTAGTTAGCAACTCGCTAGTTGCAGCCATGCTAGTGTCTTTAATGATCTAGAATGGATGCTACGCACTGCTCTGTAAATAGCAGCTTGCTAGTTAAAGTTAGCGACTCGCTAGCTCCACATTCGACTTATTTTCTCACCTAAGCAGAACCTAAAAAGGCTCTCCTTCATCACGCCTTCATAAACAGGTGACAAATCGCCTAAGCTAACGTTTAGCTTCAGATATGGCAATGGTACATTTAGAAACGTGGAGGACGAGCAAATTAAGAGGCTCCTTCCACAAACACAGCTGTGCAGAGGATTACTGGGTTGAGCTGACAGCCAGTAAATTGGATTTTAGTCAGAGCAGAGGAGGGGGCATCTGAGCACAAATTGGAGGGGTAATAGTGCTGACAACATTGTGCCAAAAGACAGATGCATTTTATTATTATTATTTATTTATTTATTTTTTAAGAAGGGTACTGAAATCTGACAAACAGCGTATCACTCAGCATTACATGATGATGTTGGAAATATCAGATGTGGCCCCGTCCTTGTCTCTGGAGTGGAATGGGGTGTTTGGGAGGGGGGTGTGACATAAACACGCGATGAAAGCGAGAAACATTAATTTTCTTTCAGACACTCTTGTCAATACAAGCTGAACATCTTTTATCTGTCTTTTTCTCCCGCTGCCGTGTGTTTGATCTTTTTTTCCTTTTCTGAGTGAAGCCATCTTCATTTTCGACTTTTCTCTCTCTCTCTTTTTTTTGGAAGATGAATAAAAGCGTGGCTGTTGATGGAAAGCCAGAAAGATCTCTTTTACTTGACGCCAATCACCAGAGACGGTGCATTAGATTAATATGACGCACAAATTGCTTGAAAGCACTTCAGAATGTTCTGAAGCCAACATTAATGAGGGGAATGTTTGTCTGGGTGTTTTTTTTTGTTTTTTTTTCGGGAGGAGGGCGAGAAGAGGGAGGGGGGCACACACTCTGCTATTGACCTACATTGCCCCCTGTTGTTGAGAAATATAGAAGTGTTGGGTATTTAAGGGACATTAATAGTGTTTGTTTACTTTTTATTCGGTTATTCCAAACAGTATTCGTTTTCATTCATTGTTTTGAAAAAAAAAATTTCAATGGACCAGCAAACTGATTGATGTATTTGGAAGTGTACAATCTCACTCTACAGTAGAATGTTGTACATTTTATTTGAAATGTCGTTCTAGGTGTAAACTGAAACGTTGTAGTAAATCTGCAATTTATTTCACATATAAACTGTTCATGTACAAAATAGACAACATAAAAATGTCTGAACAGAAGCAGTCAAGCCCAAATTGTTAGCGTAAATGCTTGTTTGACTTTCTGGATATGTTACATTAGAGATTAACTTACATGTTTGGAAAAGTTGTTTGTGATGAGCATTGGCTCATTATGTAACTTCCTCATCCCCACCTACATATGGTAACGTGTCTATCTGTCTAACAAAAGATGTTAAAAAAGATGTAGATGTTGGTAATTCAAAATACAGACATATTACCTCTATAAATTAATTAAATACAGTAGTTGATTGTAAATATTTGTAATTACTTTTACGGTCTGTACTGTATTTTTAACAGTGAAATACTGGCAACCACAGCTGCCATTTATTTTTTACCTTAAATTTTACGGATTTATTTTTTGTTGTTGTGAAACAACACAATTCTTTATATTTCATTGGGACAACTTACATTTTTTATGTTCAATCCACATAAATTTGTTAAAAGTGTTAACTTAATCGATTTGTGTTGGGACAACATGAAAGAATTGTGCTGAACCTTGCATTTTTGCAAATATATATTGCACTACTAGTATAGGGGGAGCTATAGTAGACATTGAAAATCCTAGAAAATGAAATTTTTATGAATTTTGACTGTTTATTTACATAAGATCTGAGTTTTGGGGATCTATAAATGTGTAATTTTTAAAAACAGGTTTTTGAAGTGCACGTTTTAAAAATTATATTGTTATTCTTTCTGTGTAAACAACTAATAAACTACTTTGTTGAATATATATATATATATATATATATATATATATATATATATAT
>CAIGQQ010037719.1:11959329-11976857 GCA_903798035.1 Danio albolineatus | reverse complement strand
TATTTGTGATGCAGCAAGCCCAGAGATTGTTGTGTACACCATGATTTTATATAAAATTCACTTTAATGTGTGATAGGACTAAAATGTGGTCATAAACGAACATTTTCCCAATTCAAATGAGTAGCGGCTTGGACCCGAAAACAGTATTCCATACATCACTGATGCGTTACGACTTAAAAAGCGAATTGCTAATTTAAGATGCTATTGGAAAATGAGGCAAATTTACTGATGACCACTATAAGCTTTTGTCCAAGTACAAAGTAAATATTTTTACTGAATATCTAAAAAATTGTACAGTCTTAACGACTTGTTTATAATGCTGTATTTTCACAATGTGTATTTTGTTATATCACATTTAATTTAACCCGTACAAATCTGAAGTGACATTGACGATTTTTGATAAAAAATGTGGCTGTAAACTAAAGACTATTGGCTATTAAACAAAACGCTGCCACATCCCAATTTCTAATGTAAATGACACAATGCTGCACTCATCAAACAATTTCATGGGGTCTTTAACAACTATACAAAGACAGTATTATTGAAGCAAATTTTTTTCCTATGCATTTACAGTTCTCGTTTGCCTTCTCCGTAGATTTTGACGTTCCATTCATGCTGCCGTTACTGTACTCTCGCCGTTTGCCAACTCGTCAACTCCGCACTGCCTTCATAGATATACCAAAACAAAAGATAATATAGCAAACAGAAGTGCAACAAGTTTGGAATTCACAAATAAACACAACTAGCTGCGAATAAAACAGAGCTCTAGAATCTAGATAGGACAGAAAAGCACATATTTTGACCTCATTTGATTTCCACTGTGGATATATTTGACCTGTTTGTCTTACCTAAAAATATATCAGTATGTTAAATGTTTAATCTGGCCTGTCGTCAGAAATCAAGTTCCGACGTCGCCCGTATATCACAGCCGTTTTTTTAGCCTCAGGTTGCGCCGAAATGGATCGCATTCGATTCACAGGTTATAATGGCCTTTTTCTGCTGAACTCCCTCCATTTCATCTCGCCTCTCCTGTCCTGTGGTGGCATATCTGAATGTGGTGATATACAGACATGCAGCCCTCGGGCATCGGCGCTCTAATAACCTCATGTTGCAGGGGCCTTCCTCACAGAATCTTTCCATGCCAGATGTGAATTATTAAAATCAAATTAAATTTGGCCTGCATGTAAAAGCAAGTGTAATACAAATTAAAAATGGCAACTAGTGCCTGAAGTTTAATAAGTTTGAAGGATGATATCATTACAGCTTGAAAGAGAAAAAATGAGATTGGAAAGGCATAGAAAATGAAAGGTGAACCGACGGCGTTAATACAAATTGCATCTTTTTTTTTTGTATATGTGTGTGTGCGCGCGAGGAATGAAGGAGGAGTCGTTTTGCACTACAGGTATTTCTAAAGAAACCAGACCACCAGCATTTCATATTTGCGTTCTTCTCATTCAGTCCACGTTCACATTTGGTTCCTCAGAGATCTTCATGCCGAACTTTGATCTATGAGCATGCTCAAAGGGGGGAAAAGGGTGGGAAAGCTTCGGGGGGTTAAAGTGTTATAAAGGTACTACTCATATTAACAATATGATTCTTTAACTATGGTTTGTATGCTAAGGAAAGTAGCTTATTATAGATATGAAATCTGTATATTAGGGAAGAGCAGCACATTTCTCAGATTCTATGGGGGTAGTTGGTGGGTGGTCAAGCGGGTGGGTTTTCGGGGTGGGGCGGGTTTTTTGCTTTATAAAGATCATGTTAAAGTTCTGGTTTTCTCAGCACAAAGCGTAAGGAAATATATATCAAGAGTATTGATTCTGCTGTGTGAAATGTGCAGTGGGAGAGCCAGGCACTCCCTGCGCTGTTCTTAAAGCCTGGATGAGACAATGCTGTTTACAGTTGATTTTGCTTTTCTTGGTAATGTTTGTTGTTTTCCTTTGATATTTTCCAAGAAAAAGGGGACAAGAGGTGCACCATTTATCTGCGAGATGAGCTCGGTGCCGCATGAACAACTGCAATGGACAATGTTGGTTTATTTATTTCTTTTTTTTCTTTCGTTCTTTTTTTTTTTTTTTGAGACAGAGAAGACAAATTGCCTGAGAAACCAAACATCCTGTTGACATTTCTCAAATACTTGCTGCTTACATTGGTTTACTGTTATGCCTACTCATCTAATGATTTGCCAATTGATTTATGAACATGTTCATTTATTTATTTACTTAATATTTATTTATTTATTTATTTATTTATTGATTCCTGACAACAATCTGTTTATGAATCGCCTATTTATTGGTTATGTTTAGAAAAATGTATGCATCGAAAAAGAAACGCTTAATGGGCTTCTCTCTTTCTCTCTCTTTTTTTCAATTTTACAATAAAATTTTAAATTTAAATATGAAGTCTTTGTGTTCAGTTCTTATAGATCTGCATTTATATAACTTGCTCACAAAAAAAGTGTAATAGAGCTTTAAATCTAGTTTTTTTACTGGACATTAGAATGTTTCCTGTTTAATTTTTTTTCTGAGCAAAAATATTATCATACAATTGTGTCATGAGTTACAGATGAGTTGCTTTTCTCTAAACAGTATTTTAATCTCTATACTTTTTACCCATTTGCCAGAAAAACGTTTTTAATCATATAAAATATAGTACAATTAGTACTATCAACACTTCTCTTATATATTTTAGGTACAAATCTGACTTAATGTCATGCGTTTCATTTCTACATAAATATATCTGTTATGTTGAATGTTGATGGGGCATTGTTTGACCCATATTTTGCTATTTATCTTTCAGAAGCCTTATTTGAAACATTTACTGTACATTTTTATTATGCTTTCTATATATAATAACTTTTTGTCAATTTAACTTGATGTGGACAACTAAATAGAGCATTTCATGCTTAATGTATTTTCACTACCAAAGTCTACCAAAACCAGACTTGTGTAAAGGTAGGTACAAAATCTTAGTTGGTTATAGCATATTTTTTATGTATTCAGTCAGTTGCGGCTAATTGTAAATTCTTTTGCTATTTATGATTATGAAACGTTTTATAATAACATAACATATTTAATTGAATGTGCTTTACAGTGATTCAGAGAAATAAACATAAGCACAAGTTTTTTTTGTTTGTTTGTTTTTTTCACGTGGTTTTGCCTTCGTCCACACAAAAATGCACAAATCAAAAAATTATATTTGCTTGTTTAACTCTTGAGGTTTAGCCTCACGACATCACCGTGCCAGCTGGTTTCTCTTTCTGATTGAACAACGCTGCTTTATTCAGCTTTTATCACTGCATGTCATTCGGCATCACAGTGCATTTTTGCATTTTCATGTGGACACATTTTTTTAACAAAGGTGGGAAATACTGTAACGCCACGCCAGCAGAGGGAGCCCTCGCCCGACCACTGTCTCAGCTCCGCTCCCTCTGCACTCACTTCCTGTTTGTTTAGAATTTAAGGAAGAGCTCAGGCCATGCTTCGGGGCGAAGTATTGCCAGTTCCACTGCCTTACCAAGCGTATCCTTACCATTGTTTTTGTCTTGTTGTTATGATCTTTGCCTGCCTTTTGACCACTGCTTCTTTGGATTTTGGACTCTGCTTTGTTTGCTTGTTTTGGACTGCTTTTCTGTTGCCAACCATTTGCCTGTTTATCGATTATGTCTTTGCCTCATCCTTGAAATAAACCTTGCACATGGATCCTAACTTCGCCACAACCTCCATGTTACAAATACATCTTTATAAATCTGAACTTTGCTGTGGAATTTAGCATAACAAATCTGTTTGACTGATTCTAATATTGTGAATCAGTTTGTTCAAAAATGACCTTGCCATGTGCTATATTTATATTTACTTATTTTATTTTTTTGAAAAGTATGAATCATTTTAGAGAATCTGTTCATCTTGAACTACTCAACAGTCCTACAGTCAATCATTTGAACGGTTCTCATATGTAGGTGTAAGAAAGGCTGATTTAAATTCCCTTCATTCGCTTGAAATTGGTCATTGATGACTCCCTACAGCTTTCAAGGTTTAGTCCAGGGGTGTCCAAACTCGGTCCTGGAGGGCCCGTGTCCTGCAGATTTTAGCTCCAACTTGCCTCAACACACCCGCAAAGATGTTTCTAGAAAGCCTAGTAAGAGCTTGATTAGCTAGCCCAGGTGTGTCTGATTGGGTTGGAACTAAACTTTGCAGGACACCGGCCCTCCAGGACCGAGCTTGGACATCCCTGGTTTAGTCTATGAATCAGTTTGCCCTAAAAAGGGTGTCCAAACTCAGTCCTGGAGGGCCAATGTCCTAGAGAGTTTTGCTCCAACCCTAATCAAACACACCTGGACCAGCTAATCAAGCTCTTACTAGATATACTAGAAACTTCCTGGCAGGTGTGTTGAAGCAAGTTGGAGCTAAACTCAGCAGGACACGGGCCCTCCAGGACCAAGTTTGGACACCCCTGCCCTAAACAGTACACTAGAAAAACAAATTTTATTAATTGGTTGTTAGCATGAGCATCGTGGAAGTGGGCGGAGTAAAATATAATTTGGTACACTTTGCTTTGTGATTTTCTGATTGGTGAAATTTTGTGCAAAGCATCATGGTTAATGTAGTTTTTCTAAACATTACAAACTTCACTATTAAACAAATAAATTCCATATATCAAGTTGTTTATATGGCATATGTGTTGAAAAGTGTGATTCTTATGCCATAATATTTTGTTTTTTGTTTGTCATGTTTTTGAGATGCATTACCATGTCACAATGCAGGACAAGAACTAAACAGTCTATATTAAAAAGTCCGACATTTGAAACAGTGAATATACAGTTTGTCTGGCAGCTGAAATATGGGAGGAGAATAAATGAGGATGTGCTTGAAACATTACAGTAATGAACTGAGGAAGAGAGAGAGAAAAAAAAGAAAGGCAGAGCCGAAAAAAGTGGAGGCAGTGGCTCATGAAATAAATTGGCCCAATTACAATAAAGTGTGGCTCTTGGTCAGCGTGCGGGCCGAGCAGTTCATCTTTATTACAATCTGTTAATGAAAATCAATCCTCCTCCTGATAGACTCTTATCTCCATGGCCTCTGAGCGTCTCACACGCGGGAAGATAATAAATTAGGGTAATATTGCCTTTGATGAGGGAGTGAATTGCAAATTATCATAACTTTCCAAGATTTATGATACAGATGCCTAATTTTCAGCCTTGGTTTTTTCAGGCTTGGAGGTATAGAGGAGCCATTTGTTAAAAAGTTCTGTAGCGGAGACTTATTAACAAATATACAACGCGGAACCTGAATGCAGCACATTGCGTACACAGAGCTGTAGACCTGAGAGTGAACAAATGACCTGTACAAATACTAAAAAGTTCGTGAAAGAAGATAAAATATTGCTCATAAATCAACAGAACAGCATTTGCAGCTAATTTTTCAGTATTCAGTAATGTGACTAATTAGGTTTCAAGTAACTGCAACAGTTAAATACAAATATTAAGTGACACGGCTGAAATGCAAATCTTTAAGTTGTAAAAGCATTTTAAAAAGCACTTTTTTTAAATAATAAAACATGTTTTTTAATTCACTATTAATTTACTCAGCCTCACCCCATCAAAAAAGGTACAGTAGATGCTACAGAGATCTGTTGCCGATCTTTTATAGAGAGAGATATTTTTCTACAGAGATATATTATAGAACAGTGGTTCTCAAGCTTTTTTCCCCCAAGTCCCACCACAGAAAAAAATTGTCCCTCCAAGTACCACCATAAAACCCGCTACTGAAGTACAGTAGCATAGTATGCCTAATTAAGCAGCTACAGCAATCCACAGTTCAAAAACGAGGCAGATTAATTCTTCTAATCAAGAATATTTGTTACTGTTACTTCTTAAATAAAAGGTTTACCCTATTAAGATCAATTTACTGATCACATCGATTGTTATCGTACATGTTAAATGGTTAAAAAAAAAATTTTACTTTAATTATTCAGCGATTCCTCCATGTACCACTAAAAGGAAGCTTGTGTACTACTAGTGGTACACGTACCACAGTTTGAGAACCACTGTTATAGAAGATTTTAATTAGAAACCACGATCCTTGGTCACTAATAAAATGCATGTTAATCTCAAAGTTCCTTTAATTCTATAGTCTTTGTCTATCTGTGCTTTGGGAGATTAAAAAACAACATAAACAAGCAACAAAGTGGTTCGAGACAGTACAATTCAGTGAAATAATTAATGTGCAAGAAAATTAACATTAGCCTACAAAAACAAACATTTAAGAAATCACCATTTCAGAAGACCTCAAATTATCTGTTTATATTATAAATGGTGTGTTAAAAACTGTATCTAGACTGTAAATGCTGGCGGTTATGTTTCTCATTAATTAATTAAAAATGCCTTCGTTTAAAGAGAGCCATCCATCTATCAATTAATCAATCAGCGTGCCGACATGTCCCGTGCTGTCTATTTATCTTGCCAAATATCCTATTAATGTCAAATTAATTTGTCCAGTGTGAATATTAATCACTCTCGAGGCTTATTTTAATTCATTAACTTCGCCCAATAATTGTCCTTGTTTATTAGATCAAAGTGAGCAAAGCACAAAGTGATTGTTCTTTTTACCATTTGTTTATTTAGGCTACCTCATTATGTATATATGACTGTGATACTCATTATAATTAAAAGACGGGATGGCTGTCGAGACCAAACACATAAAATGCAGCTCAAGGGTACAATAAAACACGCGCTGTGCTAAAGTAAAAGAATCATATACCTGTCATGTTAACTACAGGTCTGCAGGAGATGTATGAGATGATTTCTGACAGCCTTTAGCATGAAAAACCTGCCTCTTTTCTTCTCCTCGCATCGGGCGCAGTTAAAACTTGAGAGTGATGGAGTGCCGAGAGCTGCAAAGTACAAGAGAAGGGCAGTGTTGGAAAATGCTTAGTTTAGCATGATGAATGTGGTTAAACTGACGACGTTTTAATCTCCGTCACTCGACCCCCGTCATTTCATACCAGTTTCCACCCGAGGCCTGAAGGGTCCTTAACTTTAGAGGAACGTGAAGAATGGAAAAAGTGAAAAAGTCAAGGACAAACGTCAAAGGCTTTCATGAGTAACTGGTCAGTCCAACAATTTGTATGGTTTTATTCCTGTCTGAATATCTTTGAAAATTGCCTAGCAATTGTCTTAGTTGAATTAGTACTTACGTTAAATTGGTGAATTCTTGATTCTGATTGGTTGTCCGTTGTAACAATGTCGATTTATTGCTTCTGATTGGTCAGTTGATTCATTCGCAGCTCATAACCTTCCAAACGGCATTTTTAATGTTAGTATTTGGTTTCGCGTTGCTCTGCAACTACTTCTCACGTAACCAAATAGTTTCAACTTGAATAAACTTTCAGATGTTTATTCATTGGTAAATAGCTGTGCAATAAGGTGAATCATCTTGTCAGGTATGTTATTGTAATGACCATTTTGACGGATGTAAACAACAATGGTCCTGACCTATTTCCTGTTTTACATTTTTATTTTCTATAGCTTCAGTGAAGCCAAAAAGGTCCACATATTGATAAATAATGGTATGGCAGCTGTTTTAACACATTGTAACATTTGATATGATTTAATTGCCTCTTGTTACAATTATAAAAGTTTTACAACAAGCAGGACATTGCCACATTGTAACAATAAACTGATAACAATAAACTACTTGTGTAGCATGACTAAAAAGATAGCATTACTACATGTTCCCATGATGACTTTTTTATTATTGATAGCACAGTACAGGATTTTAAGCTTATTTTGCAAGTTAGTATATTGTATTAAACAGTATCTAAGCAGAGTATAATGCCTAAATCCATGCTAGTATTCATGAAACAGTAGCTGAATAGTACCAGAATGATTACTTTCTTCTTGCAAGATTCTCAAGTATCTATATAATCCCTTAGAAAAATTAAGCAACCACAGTTTTACTACATGTAGGTCTACAGAATGTTGGGAAACTGAAACCATTGATATCCATAGCAGAAAAAACAAATACTATGGAAGTCAATGCTTACATGTTTCCCATATTCTTCTAAATGTCTTCTTTTGTGTATTTTGTATCTTCTCTAACTGGTTTGGACATATCAAAGGTGAGTAAATGATTTTGGGGTATACTATGCCTTTAAGCTATAGTCATTGATGCAAACACATAGTGAATTTGTTGTTACCATGTTTGAACTACAATAACTATTTTTTTCTATGTTTCTTTTTAGATGGATACACATTTGTGATGTAAATCAAACGCCTGAAGTCACATGGAAGTCAGAAAGTAGTAGATGTAGTAGGTCAAAATTTCATTCATATTTCAAATATACATACTATATTGAACATACTTGTTTAACGATCATAAATCAAGCTGAAAACCAGATGTAGTACATAATACAGAATGCGATTCTAGATGCCATGAGGCCAAAAGACAAAAGTGCATGTTAAAAATTTTAAAGTATATGTGGGCAAAAAAAGAGCCAGGAAATAGTAACAACTCATATTTAATATGTAAAACAACAGATTACACCATACAGCACATATTAGTTATTTTTTATACAAACTAAAAAAAATATCTAACTAGATGAAACGGCTTCAAAATGTCACATTTAAAACATCATCTATACACAAGTGAATGTACACATATAAAACACATATATACACTCTCTCAATATATTATTATATAAAGAATTTGTTTTGTTTTCTGTCAATAAGCAGCTTGAAGAGGTTGTTTTCTACCATGACTGTAGCTTTATGATTTGATGTATGGAACCAGAACCAAAAATATATGCATAGGTAGCATTTCATGTAGTTGTTGGATCCCATGTAGATAACATATATATTTGTATGTGGATGATTCTGGAAGATGTGCAATCACTGGACATATTACGTGTCTTTTACATTGATTTCATCCAGTGACGTCACATCTGCGTCAATAGTTTCCGCTCTTTATATGCAATTATTTAAAAGATATGCAGGTTAGCTGCCTTCATCTCATCCAGATTTCACATTCAGAAAAGCTTGGAGTGCCATTATCCATTTTGTGGCATAAAACAACTGAAACTTTAACTGAAAATTAGTCCGTTCGGATCCATCCCTTGACAGTCGGAAGTTAGTTTGATTGCTTTTCCTGGAGGGTTTAATGGTTTGATAAACAGTCTGACTGTTGCGTTTCCATCGTCAAGCTGGTGTCTAGACAATCTCCTTCAGTTCAACAACAGCAGAAGAACCAGAGCTGTGAAAACCGAAGGTGTAACTGTTGTTCCCCTATTATAAACACGTGGAGTCCTGGGTGAACTTTGTTTTAGAGTGCTTGGTGGAAGTGCCTTAAGGTCTTCCAGGGCGCCATACGCTGCCATGGAGAACTCCGGATCACCTGTCGTGAGAAGATCAAAAACGCACGATTGGAAATAAACGTCCTCCACCTGGAGCATCTCTCGACACTTTGTGGTGGCACGTTCTAGCATGTCTATGTGCGTAGAGAGGCCCGATTTCACCTCTCCGCCATCGTTCTCCCCATACCAGCCACCCATGAGTCGCGGTGGACGCAAACTCTGCTGCCGGTTGAGCACATGGGCTTTGATGACCTCACTGCGCGGGCAGCCGTGAAGGCACAACTGCAGGCCGCCATTCTCTTCTGCTAAGTCCTCAGGCATGCGAATGGCAAACGTCAGGTAGCGACCGACTTGCCTCACGATGATGGAGGTACCTAGGTAGCGAGCGTGAATCTTAACTTGGCGTATACCCAAACCTCCGCTACCCTCCACGATCCACAAGCTCTCTCCTTTCCCCCCGCTCCGCGTGCCATCCTGAAACGCTGACGGCAGGTCCTCGGTGGTGGCCTGGTACACCTTCTGCTCGGTGCAGTCATGGTAGGACTTGAAGATGACGGTTATCTAAAGGGGAGATCAAACGGGAAGCGGTGAGTAATAGCGCACACTGAAAATCAATACAAGAAATTGCTTTCAATTGACTAGAGGATTGTTTCAACATTGTGTTTTTGTGCAGCCTGATTTTTTTTTGCTTTAAAAACTGTGTTTGAACGTGTCCTGACCAGGTTTGAGATGTTTTGGTGTTGTTTACTTACTATTGTAGTGTTTATTATCTTTATTATATTTACTTTTATGATAATTTTTATTAACATTTAAAGTTTAGAACTTTAACTTGCAATATAATGTAAATATTAGATATTAGAAACAAGTTTAAAAAAATTATATATATATATATATATATATATATATATATATATATATATATATATATATATATATATATATATAGAGAGAGAGAGAGAGAGAGAGAGAGAGAGAGAGAGAGAGAGAGAGAGAGTCACAAATAAAACATTGCAATTAAAAGGACAAAAATAAAATCAACAACATCATCATCATCCTAAACATTGGGTCCTCGTTGGTCCAAAATTCTGCATCACATTATTACGTAATATTAATCTTTTAATTGATGCACAAACTGGTTGTAATCGTCTAACATTGTGCAGGATTTTTACCCATTCATGTAGCCAGAAAAATTATTTATATAATAGATCATTAAAAAATATATAAAAAACACTGTAAATGTCTAAAATCCAAATTAAACAACTAATAGTTAAAAATAATAGGTCAACTAAAAGGTAAATATGAACTAAAACAGAAATATAAACATATAGAAGCTTAACATTAAAATTAAAACTGAAAAAATATATATTTTAAAATGCACATTTAAAATATTAATTAGCAAAATATTATTAATTATAACTGGATATAATACTAATAACACTAAAATATTACTGAAAGAGATAACCCAAGACGAATAATATTAACAGCTGTCACCACATGGTGGCAGTAGAAGAACAGGGAAAAACAAGGATGGCCAGCTCATTGTCAACCAGCATTAAACCACATTATTTTAATAAAGACTTTTAAATGTTTTTTTTTTTTTTATAAACCATTGACTGTCTAAAAAATTCTTATTTAGCCACCACATTTTAAGGTCAATGAATAATCACCATTTAGTACCATATCATGAGCTCTTCTAGGACTGAATAGCTAATGAATATGAATAATATACACACACACACACTTATTCCATTATTACCTTAATTCTTCATGTCTGTTAACCTTCCAGGTATTGAACATAACTAGAGAATGAAACTTTAATCTTTCACTCATTGTGAAACAGCTGGGGGGTTCTGTAAAATAATTTTGACCCTGCATTGTCACCAAGGCTCAACAGGCTGAATCTACATCTCTTAATAGAACCGATGGGGGAAAAAATTCCCCTAATGACATCATTGTTTAGGCTGACTCTCTGTCTCTCTCTTGTGTTTTTCGTTTAAACGCTTTCTTTGGACCATACGCAAGACAGTTTGAGCCAATTCCTTCCCCAGATTTGTCACAAGTTCCTGATCAAAGATTCATGTAACACAATTCATGTAACATTCTGTGGAACATACAAGTAGACATTTTAAAAGAAGATACTTTAAGAAGATATTTAGGTGTTTTTGTCCATACAATGATTGTCAACATCTGAAGCCTGTTGATTTTTATTGTAAGAATGAAAATGAAGACCTTTTTTATGTTTTGAAGGGAGGAAATGACAATGTGTGTACATTTAAAGAATTGTTACCCATTAGTTTGAGGTGAGTTTGAACAGAACAAACTTACACCAATGTTAAAAGGACGATTAACACAACTAACCTTGTTGGTTGCAGTAGCACTGGAGCCTTCAACCACTGGAACATTTGTGACTTGAACTGAAAGGTATCTGTTGTGAATGAGTGGCCAGGCTCCCTCGACCCTACATGTCTGAAACTCATCCCGAAAAGTCCGCAAGTGAGGATCACCGAATAATCCACAATGTCCATACTTTTTCTGTTGGGCTGCCGGGCCTGATGCGAGCACCCTGCTTTCATAGTTGCAAACGTCCACCACTGTTGGCTTGGAAGTGCTGGGTGCTTTGGCCGACGACGTTGGGCCGTCGCTGGAGCAGTTGTGCTGTGCAAAGAGCTCTTTAATGCGGAAAACAGCAGAATGGTACACCAAGTCCCCTCTACAAGCACGAGCCGTACGCCGCGTACACAAGGAGTAGGCCCTCAGAGCAATGCAGTAGTCCACATCTGGATGCACCTCCTCTTGCAAGCCACCGGAGGGTGAGAATGAGGCCACGTACTCCGCATTACAGCGCTGAATTCGACATGCTTGGCAGCACACTGTTGAGAATCAAGAAGAATGTGTGAGAATTAGGCATTAATGAGATGCCTTTTAAACTCAGAGAATCACTATTTGATGGTTGGTTGGCGATGGAGGCATTCATAATTAAAGTTCTTAGCCTTAGATGGTTTCTAGTTATTGATCTACGCGCTAAACCTCTTAACAGCCACACAACTGCTGTATTTTGTCAACGTGACACATTCATTGGTTGCACTCAAGTCAGCATCTGTAAAGATAACTACAGGCTGGCGATTGCTATTCCAAACCATGAAAACATTCCTTATCTGGATCCCTTTTAATTAAGTTGTTTTATGGCTATGGGGTAACAAAGGCGTGAAAATAGTAACTGCTTCATTTGATATGATGGCTTTTAAGTGCTTTGAGTACAGACCCAATAATAACAAATGAGATAGAATTTGGGTAGCATAAGTAAAATATGGCCTCGGACATGGTATTTGTATTCTACAAAGCTTCCACACCTTTCAGCCAACTTTCCATTACTTCAGAGTAGTTTTTTGAGGGTAATAGCTGAAAATACAGCACTATAACATAGCGGCAGCAGCATTCACAGATAAATTAGCTAATTTAATACACTGTTTATGTTAATAATATGGGATTAACACACTGGTTTATCTTCTACATTAATTATCACCCACATAATTACACCTTTAATTAAATAAGTTTAACTTTTTTTTGACTAAGCATACCAAAACAACGAATGTGTGAGATGTAGAGAGCTATTGTGTTAGCACATTGTTTTCTTCTGAAATGGCTGTATGCATTTTCATGCTAAAATATTGCTTGTCAATATGCATTTGACTGCTAACTAGCCAATGATGCATACTGACAATTGAATTTCAACAGACTTACAAACAATACCACGTGAGGATTTTTTAAATACAAGTGGGTTTGCAATCGAAAATTATTCAACTCAGTTACTGCTTATGTTAGTGTGCGATTATTATATATTAATTACATTAAATATCCATTATGCGTGTTGTGTAGGCTATTTATAGTTCACAAAAAACATATCAAATAATACTCAGAGCAAATAGTTTGCAAATTTCTTGCTACATGGCTTCTGCGTTTAATCAGCACTCGCGAATGTAGAAAAACTTCGTCGCGCGGCACAAAATAAACACACTGCGCGTGCTTTTAGCAGAGGCGTAGGCGGTTAAAACGTGCAAGCAACGTAAAACGGAAATATCCCATATTTTCTCACTGGTGCTCACAAATAACTTGCATTTAACTAAGACCAAGTCACGCTGTGTTATTTCTTAAAGTCAGTAACTTTCGAAGTAAACAACTTCAAACAACGACGCAGCGAGAAGCTAGCCAGCTTAGCGAAAGTTTTGCCAACCTAATGAACTAAGTGACTGAACCAAATAGTACTTTTAAAACTAGTAAACAGCGCTTATTAAATTTAACCTTTTTAAAAAGGCAAGTATATCGGGCTCTCAGCTAAATACATATATCAGTTTTTATTATTTTCACAAACACTGCTCTGATTTGCTAGCGCGTTAGCAGGACAAATCTGGCCTACAGAAGAACTAAATGCGCATTAAACGGACGGTACAACTATAAACACGGACGAATGCGTGCCATAAATAGTGCGTTCAAATTTTTTAAACTATTTTAAAACTCCAACCAAATGAATTCCCTCCTAACTAAAGTGTAAAGTTCTCCCTGCAGTGCTCAACCCGCGATGTGTGCGGGCGATCAATACGAGTGAAAAAGGGAGAAAACTATTTACCTGGTCGAAGTAACAGGCACATAGAAACCACTACAAGATAAAACCAGTTCCAAAGCTGCCGCTTAGCCAGGTTGAGAGTGCCGCTTCTCCCCATGCCAATCCATTCAGTTTGATTGCAGTTCTCCAACTGCTGCTCATCTGCGTTGAGGCTGCGAGAAATCACACAACTTTTTCAATCCCTTCCCCAGCCACTGTCATTCAAAGGAAAAGTGCTGAAAAGCATCGCAGGGGAGGAGCTTCCAGCCGCCAGCCTTTTCCATGAACGTTGACAAGTGCTCAGTCACGTCTTTATTTGAGTTAAGTTAGCCTACAGAAAAGTGTGCACGATAAAAAATAATGAACGATTTTGACTAATATAAATAATATTTTGTGTGGTTACATTATCATATTTTGTTCATTATTCATGTATTATCCACTGTTAATTGTTGGCATGCCTGCTATTAAGTTTTATTCTTAAACATATTGGTTTAGTTCTTCAAATAAAATGTAAAAATCTGACTTTATCTTTTCTAATTGCAGGTATTTACTTTGGTCACATGGAATATACGTTAAAACAAGCATGGGAACAAACTGCAGCCATCTATCAAGTGCATCACTTTTGGACAGCTGAAAGTCTACAAAGCCCATTCTGATCTGTGTAATAATAAGAGGAAAGCCGTAGAAATGAAAATAGCTCAGCCTTGCCTGGAGGGTTGAGTTTTATGATGGGCTTAAGCATGCAAATCCTCCTTTCTTCAATCTAATATCATGGTTTGTTGAACTACGTTCAGCTGCTTTTATTGTGTTTGCAGAACAGTTGGTGCTTTGAGATACAGGTATGGGGTTGCATTGAAATGATGGAATATGAACAAAAATCACTTACCTTTTAAAATTAATTTGAGGATCCATTGAAACAGTTTCCTATAAAGTAAACACAAAATGTATACATTAGTTTTGATGTATTAGTTAATTACACATATAATAACTATGTGTTTTTATGTCATCACAGGTTGATTTACAGCTTGAAGTCTGTCTTGACTGCCTTTCATTATCCCATATAACAACATGTGCATTAATGTGGTAATAGTGATTACCTAAATACTACTTCTGGAGAGCCGGCGGACCACATAAAGTGATTTCTGTCTCAGCCCATAGTGGTATTGATACTACAGAGGCATCATTCAGAATCTGGCCACTGAAGCAAATACCTCATTCACTCAGGTGGATGGATCAGTGAGCCCCTTACAAGCACCGCATGCCAGTAGACGACTTGACAAGGCTGATGGGCGGAGAAAGGGTTCTTTCTTTCCCCCACATTTGTGAGCATATTACATTGCATGACCCAGCGAATATACATATTCCTCTGGCCGAAACAAGAAGGGAGCGAGTCAATTACAGAGATGAATCAGGTAAAAAAAAAAAAAAGAAAGAAAGCAAGAAAAATGAGAAAGAGAAAATAAAGGAACGGAAAAGAAGGGATAAGCCAGTACATTTCTCCTGACACTGACTCACTTGTTCTTATACAATAGTGGAATGAGGTCAGTCTGGTAAAATTAGCCATCCGCTTCATGGCAGGACTGAATGCCAGGCCAGTGAGAGGGGACGGAGAGTCTCCATTTGAGAGTAGGAGAAACTAGAGAAATAAAGAGACTATGCTTTTTGACAGAGAGTGAGATGGAGTATTGAGAAGAGAGGAGACGAAGGTTATTCACTAAAAGCCCAGAACTCCTACTCGGTGTAAGTTAAGAAGTAAAGTAAAACTAAATTAACCAGCCAAAAAATGAAACATTGAATAATAAATACTGATTTTTTTTTCAAATAGGTTTCCCCAAAGGCTCCCCTCATCTGTTATTGGTTGAACAAACTTCTAGGTGACGCCCCCAATTCACACCATTGGTTAAGCTGCTGTTGTCAGGCTGGTAAGGATGTTTTCATAACTTAACCAAACTGTTTTTAACACTCTTTGAGGGAATGAACTTACAAACTTAAGACTTGTCTCTGCACATTTAGCTGGAGAATTTTTATGGTGGCAAAAAAAAAGATACCCTTCTGCTTTAAGAAAACAATCGGCTGAACTTTTATTCATGCCATAAATTCAAAGGTGGAAGTAAGAGTGAGAGACAGAAAAGTTGGGAAGTGACAGAAGGAGAGTAGGAGAGGGAAGAAAAAAAGGAAGAGGCATTGGGTTTCCACTGACTGTATGTCTGGGCAGCTCCATATGGTCCTCATTAAGGTGCTCAGCTCCACACCGCACTGCTTGTTTTTGTTATTAGGCCCATCACGTTTGGTATGGAGGGCACTGGAACATTGGACCAGTGATGGGTCTTGCCCAGTGGACCTCCACCAATTGTTATTGTTACCTAAATCTATCTATATATATTAACATTTGGAATTTTACACAAAGTTTTGGAAGGTGCCTCCTCAACATATTAAAGAATGATAATTTAGTTTTTTATTAATTTTCCAGCAGTTGAGAAACATTTGTCAAATCTCATCTAGTGACCTCAAGTGGCGCAACTGTCACTTAAAATATTTATCCACACTACGTAGCTAAAATTAAACTTCTCTGTAGTCCATTTGAGTCAGAGATGAGAGGTTTGCTTCACTGGTGACAGAGACTCAGAGCAATTACCATAGATAACAGGGACAGAAGTGTGTGCCTGTAAGAGGCTGCCACTGATACCATCTCTGCTCAAGGATCCCACTTAACTGCCTTGATTGATGCCCAACTGAACTCTAGGGGGTACGAAAAGAGAAGGTCTTTGTGGGCCCTAAGTGGATTGCTTTTTCCCTGAGAGTTGTTATGTATTAATTTGTAATGATTGCACTTGAAGTACATTTGATTGCATTGGAAAAAGTAGTTGCTTTTCGGTAAACTGGCATTGTTGGCCTCAACACATTTGATAGACTGAAAATATTTAGAGTTTGCACCTAATTTTAGGCACTAACAACGTCTGTTTCCTTAAGGTAATTCGTATGCAAACACAAAATCCTTTTTCCTTACTCTTCCCTAGAGCTGTTTCCTTCTATTCAAGAGATGCTGTTGACATAGTGTCAAGCTCAGTCCTTTTTAAAAAGATAAACACACAAGTAACCTTAGATTCGGGGTCATGGGGTCTTCTCAGTTTGGTGAAGAAAGATAGAGGAAGTAAACAAAGGCGGAATGAGGAGAAGCCTCAGATCTCTACTTTATAAGAAAGACTAAGCTTAAGCAAAGGCGATCTGTAGGATCAACGTTGAGCTGCTCCCATCCATACCTGACAATAGGTGAAGCCAAGAAACTTTGTTGTTGAACTTTAGATTTCCTATTAACAGCCGCACACAGCGTCAAACATTTCAAGGTGACGCCGCTTGAGATGTTTTATCTAACTCAAACAAGTTTTGGTGTAAGTTCAAGCAGCTTTCGAGTAGGTGTGGTGTGATATGTAGCCTATACGTGTCAAGAATTGTTGACGCTATGGGTTGTAAGGTCTCTTTATTTCAGCTGTTCACTGAATGGTTCTTTAGGGAACCCAAAACAGTCTTCTTATGGCGTTTATGCAATATATATATATATATATATATATATATATATATA
>CAIGQQ010037719.1:11930706-11949930 GCA_903798035.1 Danio albolineatus | reverse complement strand
GCATGATTACCGTTTTCCAAAATACAGCTTTTCTGTAATTTAAAGGTAAAATACTGGCAGCAGGGTTTCCAGCAGTGAACCGTAATTCTACAGTGTAAAACTGTCTTAAGAATACCTCCTCTTGTGCAAATACTCAAAATAGACACAACAAATCTTTAAGTGGCATCAAATACACCAAAGAGAAATAAAAGGCAGATGGTATTATAATGCACAATATTTATTGATAGGCCCAAGCAAATAATTCAATTGCTCATCCTTAACCTACCCACAAATACAACCATTAAGATGTCCACAGTCCAAGAACATGCCAGATCCATTAAAATGTCCAATATCTGGTGTGAGTGCGACCAGGAACAGAATGTAGTCTGAAAGTTGAAGATACAATTTTTTAAGTACAGTTATATGTTAAAGCATTGGGTAACACTTTATTTTGATGATCCATTTGAGTATCAGTAAACTGTCTGCTTAATATCTACAGTATATTAACACGTTAACACGTTGACCTTAAAATAATAAAAAATAATGCAACTATGGTATCTGTTTTAAATGCATTTTGCATGAAAATGACATATTTATTAAAACAGTTATATGCGTTTTATTGGATCTAAATGTTATATTTCATTAGAATATTCTTTAAAGCAATGTTATGTAACAAACAACATGTATACTGTACCACTATATAAGCTGTTGTGGTTAAGTGTGGTTTTCTTCAATTACTTGATAGAACAGTCTATTAAACTTAAAGTGTCTCCATGGAAACGTTAGGAAAAACCCTATGAAACCACTATTAAGCTTCTTTGTTTAATTCCAACTGCACTTAAAAAGTCATTATCTGTGCATAAGGAGAGTTGACTCTTTAAGTCTACAGTATACGAGCTGTAGGAGAACATAAAATGAGGCAATCTAGCATGTTCAGTAAAGCCTAATACCCAATGGGCCATGCAAAGCATTCTGAGCCCCCCAACGTGGCGCTTTTGAAGTAGGCAACTAATCATTTGTGCATGGGCTCAACGCATGAAAATGTATCTTTTTATCTGCTTCGTTTACAGCTGCCAGATTCAGAGAGGCTTTGAAATGTGTCACGCTGCAGCATTCATCTTCCTAAGTTCTCAATTAAAACCCACTGTTCGTAAGCTGAGGAGATGGTAGAGGAATGCTCAATGCGGGACATCTGTGAACATCACTTCATCGAGGAGCGAACGCCCCCCATCCCAAAGACCGAGATCATCAGCTTTCTTCTCTCAAGGGTAGGGGAACGTATGGTAATGGAATCAGGAGCTGTAAAGCTTCTAAATGGTCAAAAACGCAAGAAAACATCATGAAAAATGTGGTGAAGAGAGTGAAATTCAAATCATTATTTGCTCAAAATATTGATACAGCTTTCATTATTGACACCCTAGCATTAAATGTAAAACATATTTTTTTTGTTTTGCTGCCTTTTGATTTGTTCTCTAATGATTTTATTGACATTTTAGGACAAATTATTTGTTTCGTAATTTTTTATTACGCTTTTTCATTCATTCATTCATTTTCCTTGAGTCTATGAATTATCAGGTGTTGCCACAGTGGAATGAATCATATACTGCTCAAGCATATGTTTTATGCAGTGGATGCCCTTCCAGCCACAACCCAGTACTGGGAATAGTAAACTTTGTTTTGTTTAATATTGCATTTTGTTTTGTTTTGTTAAACATTTAATGACGACCTGTGGCTACAACATTTCAGAATGTAAGAGGACACATTATTGATTCACTCGTTGATCCATCTGAAAAATACCATCAGCAGAAACAACTGATTAGTTAAGCAGGCAGTGTTATGGGTAACGTAATTATATTACTTTTTTAAGTAACGAGTAAAGTAACGCATTACTTTTCAAAAATAAGTTATAATATGAGTTACTTTTTTGAAAATGTACCTAGTTACCTTTTAGTTTAATTAATTCGCTTTTAAAAATTAAATTGCTGAATTAATATTGAAGTAGTCACAATGATTCGCGCAGTCAATAAGAGAACGTGTTCATTATTTTGAACAGATTGAAGAAAAGGAAAATTGGATTGTCTCAATGCTTAAACTTTCAATAATCTGTTTATACGGCATGTATAGCTCTGGGGTCAGGAAGTTTTGAGATAACATATCCTATATATTTTTTAAAGGTAAATGTAGGTGCAGGTTATACAGTCATTTAATTGTACAGCTCCTCTATTTAAAAAAGGAAAGAAAAAAAAAACAAGTTCTGAAAGAGATCAAGCGCAAAGTAATGTAAAGCATTACTTTCCTTAAAAGTAACGCAACTAGTTACTTTTTTGGAGAGTAACTCAATATTGTAATCCATTACTTTCAAAAGTTACACAGTAAGTAGGTGTAATGTCTGCTACATTTTTTCACTAAATCCCATTATTCTCATTAATCCTCAAGCTGTTTTTTTTGTGAAATAAGGGATTTTTATTTGTTTCCATCACTCATTTCTCATGCGATACTTCAAAATCCGCTTTAAGAGACAATTCACACATAATGTATCTTTGCGTCTAACAACACAAGAATGTTTTTTTAAAAATGCACCTCGACCACCATGTGGCTATTAAATAAAATGTATGTCATGCCACTACTACTGAAAACAGAATTGCCCCACCTCTGAGTTCTTCTGATTGGTCCACTGCTTTGGAAACTACATTGATGAGTGACACTGTGTGTAAAGCTGTGGTTACAATAGAGTTTGAGCATGTGAAATGTCGTATGGCACGGTTTAAAAAAGAAGATGGTTAAACATTGATAAAGCTGCTCCATATTTTACGTTTCTTTACAGACAGTTCACGATTTGATCTTCTATTGGTCTCACACAATCACATGATTCGATTTCACAATTCAGATTTCACTAAACTTGAACTTTGGAACGTGTTAAAAGTACGATGTGACCACAGCTTTAAAGTGAAAATTGACACAGCATCTTAAAAAAAAGGTGCATATGTGAGATGCCTCAAAAAACACAAGACCCGAGCATAATGGTAACGCACGTCCATTAAGTGCGTGTCTACATAGAAAAGCATTGGCCAAGCGTATTGAAATGGAAAAATGTGTTTTGTGTAAGTGAGCCTGAATGCAGGGAACCCATCTGCTGTGGTGACACATTAAGAATTTACTCATATAACATAGTCAGGGACTCATGGTGGCAGGTTTGAGTCCTAACTGGGCACGTTGGCATTTCTGTGTGGAGTTTGTATGTTCTCCCCGTGTACGCGTGGGTTTCCTCCAGGTGCTCCGGTTTCCCCGCTTTTGTGCCAAGATCACAACCAGATGTGCCAAGAGCGTCTAAACAGGAATGAGTGCATGTCTGCAATTTTCAGCAATTTGTCAGATTTAAGGGTTCACCCCCAATACCACCTGATAGACAAATAAAATCCTCCCCGCGCCCATGCAATAATTTGAAACACACCGAGAGCCAATCTGCGGGCCCAGTTGCTCATTCGGTGACAAGACAAGCCTGCAAACGTGAATCATTGAGCCTGCGTATTCTGAAACAAAGTCCAAAACATTCATCAGCGTTTCCCTCCCAGCGGAGCTGAGATGTTGAAATCCGTACAGTCTTCGCACACTTTAAATCCATCATGCGGCACATTCGTTAAAAAAGAAGAAGAAGAAGAAAAAAGCCTTGAACCAAAACAAACATTTGAATAAATAAACATGAGCGACAGCCAGTTAATCCCTCTAGTGGCAGCTCGTAAATCCAGCCTCAAATTTTTGGCCTTGAAAGGATTTTTGCCACACACATTCACAATTCCGCCACTTTTAGAACCACTATACAAACGTAATATTTGAGAAATATTGACCTTGTTCTTCCACATATGAGCCATTGGAGGTTTATTGGCTTGTTTATTTTAGCTTGTTATGCTGACTGGTGTTGCAAACTGATTTTTTTCTTATTATACTATTTTTATGTATATTCATAAACACCCTTGTTTGTAGAGAAAGTAGTTTGACTGTTTAATTGCCATTTGTTTCCATTGGGGAAATTAAGTGAAAGTTATAAAACAATTGCAGAAAGGAGCTTATTTCTTCCTTGCAGAATAACAAGTTGAACTTTAGTTTGTAATAGTCCTCACATTGTGAATAAGAAGAGAGTTCAACATTTGTTGACACTTGAATGATATAGTCTACGAGCAAATGTATTTCTTTCTATTGTGGAGCACACAAGATGGTTAATGCAGTGTTCGAGCTGCTCATTTTCATACAATGAATGTAAATGAGGACCAGGAGCTGTAAAGTTGCTAAAAAGTTAGTGTAAACAATAATGCAGGGTTCCTCATTATTCATTCACGTTGTCCCAACACGAATCAATTAAGTTAACTTAACAAATGTAAGTGGATTGAACATAGAAAAATTGAGTTGTCCAAGAATTGAGTTATTTCAGCTCATTTTAAGTAAGTAGTTTGAACAAACAGCAATAATATTTTTTTGAGTGTAGTTCATACAACTTTTTGCACTATATTATGAGTTTTCATAAAGCGTAATGATTTGTTCGGGGAAGAGAGCAATACTACAATATTTGCTCCAAATCTGTCACGTGCGGAGACGAATCTCAGACAACAAAAGTAATGATCCAAGTGCAATTTAATAAGCGTATTCGTGTAAGCAGGCAATAGTCAAAACAGGGGCAAAACAGGTACATACAGGGCATCCAAAACGTAGTCGAAAACATGCATAAGGTCAAAAACTATAGGTGGCGTCAGAATATAACAAAATTACAAAGCTAAGATCAGGAACACAACAAATAGCAAACAAAACTAACACATGATGACTGCAAACAAAGATTCAGTTCTGAACTGGTATACGTGTGGTGTAGGAGTAGATGAGTTGATCAGTGATGGAGGAATGATCAGAATTCAGCTATGTGCGAGCCATCAGTGATGAACTGCAACTGGTGTGTGTGAAACGGCATGACGGGAATTGTAGTTCGTAAATGTGACATGTGTAGCTCACCAGCGATCTGCCTGGAGTGGGTGGCTGGTGATCATGACAAAGTCTTGCCTTGACAACTGAAAAATTCACTTTTATTAAATCCACTTGCATTATACGGAAAATAACAAATTGGACATTCATATTGTTGTCTTTTGATTGATTGGTTAATAGTAAAAGAATTAGCTTATGTGAAGACTAAAAACTGAAACAAATCTTTACAAAACCAATCATTTCACAGCCTTTTTGTATGTAAAAAAGTAAACAAATGACCATTTTTTCCGTTTTGTGAAAACTTCTTGCTTATTTGATTTTTACTTCTTGTTTACTTCTATTTTCCAAATCCAAAATAAGTTATAATTTAAACACCATTGAGTTTAACATTTAAATAATATGTAACTTAGAAATAAAACTAAAACAGAAAAGCATTACCAGAAAGTGTAAACAGTGTTCGATGAATCCATTTTGAATGTACATTTTCTGTTCAAATGTGATAAAGCAAACACCTAGAGCTAGAGCACATATTGTTTTTACATGGCATATACGCTCTCTGGATTTATTGCGCTGTAAATGCTGTTGGTTGTACTGGGACATGAGTAAGTGTGAGAATAACCCTTACGCCCATTTTCCACAGTTGTTCATGTTTATGCCATTAGGTATATTTGTAGTGTACTTTGAGTCCATGGCTCCATTTTGGCTGTTCTCATACAGTCGGACGTGCATAGGCAGGCTTTTGTGTTTCCGAGACAAGAGAACTTGTGTCCGTAGACGTCGACCAAGCATGACTTCATGATATGTGTGTGGTCATGCGTCCGTGGGCAAAATGAGAAGAGCGTACCTTTATTTGTTTGAGTTTTGCATGTTTGCATAGACAACATACCACTGTGTCTATGCGGACCGACAGCAGCTGACTTGTACCATCTGTGGCGTAAGACTTTGCCACTCAACGTTGCTTCAAGGCCTCCACTAATTGCCCCTCAGGGGGGAGGGACTCGGGACTTTTGCCCACTGATCCCATTCACCACTTCACCCATCTCGGGCTGTTTTCGAGGCTGCTGTCACATTCGTAAGTGTGAGCCGATTGTAAATTAGAACCAATGTCAATACCCGTCTTGAATCCTAATGGTGTTTTTTTAGCCTCTGAAGGATTGAAGGTTTTTTTTAGGTTTGTTTTGCATGTACTGACAGACGTGTCTCAGGTTGGCACAAACCAAGGTCATTGGAAACTATGTGTACATGTTGCTGTAATTTTGAGATTTAAAACGTCCACTAGAAGTGCTATCAAGTCAAGTGTTATTGTCTTTCCGCTACATGTGTGGACATTCTGTAGAACGAAATGTCATGTGTCGCAGGAATATGGTGCTACTGTACATAAATAAACATAATCCTAAATAAGAACACAACACTGGATGTAAGAGCTATTTTAAACCTATACATATCTAGCATACCCGCACGGTAATCTGACTATGCTACTGTAACTATGCATATACTATACATACTTAAACTATACACATAACCCAAGATAGATTACACACCACTTTTACATAAGACATAACAATATGCAGAAGACTTTTAATTTTCAGTAACCCAGTTTAAGCACTTCCAGTGAACTAAATGCCGTTACAAATTTGTCTTACAAATGCTTAAGATCTGTTTTCTTTAAAAAACGATTTATCTTTTAATTAATGCCTGATTGATATACAATACAAAGTGGGACTCATAATGTACAAGAAGCACTGCATTAAATTCTGTTGTTCTGTACCATGCCTTACCACGGTATTTTTAATGGAGTTTTTTTGTGCAGGATATTGAGCAAAGGAGGTATTTAAGGTTGATGCAAACAAGTAGTACAACATGATTTTTCACAAGTAACGATTGTTTTCCTTATAGAGTTGTTGTAAGATGGAGTTTAAGTAAAGTGTCTGGTGCATATGGAGAGAGAGTGTTTCTGCAGATGGTTTGTCAAGCCCACTCACCTGTGTGAAGCACACTGAAAATATATTTTTTTAAAGAGATATGGAGAGATTTTAAGAAAGTGTGCAAAGATGCAAGTGTGCAGAGTGATGCAAGTGTCTGTTATAATGTCTAAAAAGTAAAAGAGTATGTTGTCTACTGGTGGTTTGACCTGTTGAAAAAAACAACACAGGTTCATTGTGGATACATACCTGTCTACATTTCTAGAGTTCACACTTAGCTGATGATTGATTATAAAGCGTATATAGCATGCTGTCCCGGGAGAGAGCCCTGAGCTCAGAATATCCTTGAGCCCGGGGCTCCCTCCCGTTTAAAGGGCGAGAGGAGAGTTTGAGCTCAGGTAAGTCTCGAGAACTCCCCCCGCTTGTGAACGTGCTGAGATATATCTGGCTAGAGTTGCTTTAAGATGCTACTAAAAGTTGTCAATTAACTTATGTAGTATTTTTTTGGACTGTGGGAGGAAACCGGAGAACCCGGGGAAAACCCACGCGAACACTGGGAGAACATGCAAACTCCACACAGAAACGCAGACTGGCCCAGGGAGAGGCTGAACCAGCGGTGTTCTTGCTGTGAGGCAACAGTGCTAATTACTGGGCCACCGTGCCGCCCTATCAGAGAAGGGGAGGAGTTGGGGTGGAAGGGGGGATTCTTCAAGACGAAGATGACTGGAGTAGAAAGCTCTGGTAATTTATAGTGTGTCAGGATTCGTCTGATTGGTGCAATATGCAGAGCTGATGTGGTACCAGCTGTGTTCAATCATAAGCACGTGATCCTCTCGAAATTAGTTTATAACTAAACCCCACATATGGAGAGCATGAATTATTTCGCCAGAGGTTTTAATGAATGCTACAGGGCAGTATGATGCCACCGTCAACTTCTGTTCCTTCTAGCGCTACCAGCTGACCTCTTACAAACGGCTTTTCTGGTGTTACCAGTTTGTCCAGTAGGCTGAATATGAGGTGAAATCACATGGTCACGCCTGCTTTTCTTTTTCTAGATTGCTTTTGAAAACACTATTGGTTGGGCTTAGGAACAGAGGTGAGTGGGTGGGTCAGTGGTTCAGTTAACAGCAAGCTGGCCTGGTCAGCTGAAGTGCATATTGCGCCCTCTGGTGGATTTATACAAGAAGAGGATGCGCAAAATAAACTTGAGATCATCAAAAAAGTATACACAGCAGCCTCTGGTGGTATTGCAAAAACGGAAACTGTGAGCAAAAGTACCTCCAGCTATGAATTCCGCTGTCACTAGGAATGCCGACCTGGGTACGTATTCATAATGAGCTTGGGTTGGAAAAAAAAAAGTATCTTATAAAAATCATATATTACATAAATGCTGCATATTTATTTGCAAATTTGTATCGAAGTCATAACAGTATTTGTCCAATTAGTGTAAACATGAGCACATGTAGTTGTACTGCTTAGTGCTTACAGTGTTCATTTGACATGAGAACGACAGTTATAGTGTATATAGTGTACATTATATAGTGTATTTCCAAAGAGTTTGGGTTGCAGTGGCCGGTTAACGTCATTCCAAAACCATCTTGTATATTTTACTGCGATTTCCAAAAGGGTGTTTTGATGTTGTTGTCCAGTTAAACTAGTTTACTACTAAACCTGCTGTGTTCTTGTGTAACAACATATTAGGGTGTAATTTCTCCACAATTTATCTTAATAGCAGCACAAATACCACGTCTGTGTGAGCTTTCCACTCTCCACCTCCCCTCCGTCTGAGCAGCATAACAGACATCCAGCACCAATAACGAGAGGCTATGATTACTAATAACAGTTAATTAGCCTTGTCAGAATTTCTCTGAAAAACAGGAAGGGGGAGGAAACAGAAACAGAAACAAAAGAGTCTCTATTGCTGAAGGCTAACTCACTTTCTTATTGACTTTCTGCATGATGTATGGGAATATACTGCATGTTTTTTATAGAAATAGACCTAAAATATGTAAATAGATTCATGAAAATCAAATTTTATATGTTATTTTAGTTTCATTGAAATGCTTCTGCAGTTATGAGTTCTTTTTAATAGTCAATTTAATTCAACCAATTGTGTTGTTATTATATATTTAATATGTATATAATTATTTATAGATTTTTTATTTTAGTTGAATTTTTTAATACATCAATTTTTACAGAAATAAATTGTGAAATTTGTCTTCAGCATCTACAACCCCTAATCAAAGTTGACAGTATGGAAAACGCAAATAAAAAAGAAAGGTGTGAATTCTAAATGTACTTTAACATGTATTTCATTGCAGACTATAAAAACAAACAGCTTCAAAATGCGCCACTCATTCTCTATTGGAGACAAGTCGGGACTCTAGGCAGGCCAGTCAAATACCTGTATTCTCTTCCTCTGCAGCCAGAACTTTGTAATGTGTGCAGAATGTGGTTTTGCGTTGTCTTTAAACATTTCAACAATTTTCTCACATAACCGTTGGCAAAATGGCAATCATCGGCCCATCCTTGCTCCTAAAGCACTAGAGCTTTCTTGGATGCTGCTTTTGTATCAATTTATAATTACAATCACCTGTTTATATCACCTGTTTCAAATCACATCATTTAACCACTTAACCTGGTTGCTAGACCTAAACTGCTTCATGTCCCAACTTCTTTTGGAATGTGTTGCAGGGCTGAATGACAGGAAAGGATGTATATTTACAAATGAAATGAAGTTGACCAGACAAAACATGAAATATTTTGTGTTCATGTTTTCTGCAATGAAATACAAGTCAAAGTAAATTTGGAAATCACTTCTTTCTTTTTATATTTGTGTTTTTCCATATTGTCGCAAATTTGATTAGGGGTTGTAGCTGAAATAAAATATATTTTATTAATTAGGTTTCTATATACAGCTATGAAAACAATGAGCTTTAAAAGTTTAGTTGTTGTTGTTGTTGTTGTTTATATATGAGGTATGGGTTGGGTAATTATAAAGGTCTGGATTTAATTTCTTCCAAATTTTTACAGAAATAAAAAGTTGTGATTGAAATTCAGGCTTATGCCTCTAAATTTTGGCTTCTAAAGTTTTCTACAGTTAAAACATTGGTGTTGTGTTAAAGAATTGTCATTAGTTTACAGTATGCATTTTATGCATT
This sequence comes from Danio albolineatus, assembly GCA_903798035.1. NCBI lineage: Eukaryota > Metazoa > Chordata > Actinopteri > Cypriniformes > Danionidae > Danio > Danio albolineatus. The sequence goes on along the minus strand of CAIGQQ010037719.1, from coordinate 11,939,903 downwards.
TTAGCTATAAATCATAAATCCAGATGTTTTTTTTTTCTTCTGTAGCTATATACTATTTTTTCCTGTTTAAATGTAGTACCAAAATTTGTTTTAGTTTTATGGTTGTTTTAGTTTTTTTTTATTAATTACTAATTAATAATTATTGCCAATATATGTGCTAATATTTTGATATTAATGTTCACCGCCAGTCATAATTGAGCTGTGTGCTGCAGCTGAGCTCTGGCCGACTATAAAGAAGTGTTTTTTTGGCAGAAAAGAGCAATTGGCTGGGAAGGCATGTATGTGTTAGTAATTTTAAAGTTGTGGGGGTCTAACTCCCACAATGCACTGGCAAATTCCTTTAACATATGGCACGTCAGGAAAGGGGTGGTTGACCTCTGGCCCTCTTGAAAGTCTCCCGAGACGCCCTAGTCAGGCTGTATAAGAGATCGACCATCACTGCGCACCGCAAGACTGTCTGTGACTGGTATAACAATCACTTTCCATTTTACCTTTCCCCCTGAAATTCCTCCCGATGTCTTCATGGTTCTCACAAAGACTGATCTTTTTTTCTGCCTTTTGTAGTCCCTACGTTGGTTTTCAACGCTTTGCACAATACATCATTTCAACACATGTGATCCATTAAGGTAGAGCCAGGAGAAAGCACAGGAAACAGTCTCTCAGAAAATGTGTTACTCTCCTTTCAACTGCTTCCAGAGGCTGAATGTCCCCAATGCCCCCCCGTTACTTCCTTACAAATATGATTCTTGAATGTTTAAATCACATAGTTGGGGATGGATAGAAATTGTCTTCTGATTGGGTACATCTAATGATTTCAGACTGATCTTCATGGGTTGGACTTGAAGCTTTAGTTCCCATAAGATCTTCCAGTCTGATCTTACTAGAAAACGTAACTATTTTTTATTTTGTCAAAAAAGTTTTATGCAAATTAATACGATTTCATCCATGCGAAAATGTATGATTTTAAAAAAGAGGTGTACCCCCCTAACCCCACCCTGAAATGTATCCCTCATTGCGGGATGAGCAAATCATACTAAAAAGTACAAATGAAATTGTAAAAGATAATTTGAAGAATGTAGGAAAGTAACAGCCTTTGACTTCCATAGTATGTTTTGTTCCAACTATGGATATTAATGCCTGCTGGTTTCCAACATTCTTCAAAAAAAGCATGTTTGTGTTCCATAGAAGAACGATACAAGAGAGAAAAAGTAAATGATGACAGAATTCTCATTGTACTAAAACATGAGTACAAAACTGTATTATCAGGAAACAGCATTGGATCATCTGCCCAGTTGTAGCTTTTAGTGATCCAAGTCATTTTGAATCAGGCAATGTGTTAGCACTGATTTTGCTTGTTTTTATTTCAAGCCACTGTATTGACATTGATTTTCAGTACTTTTAATATTCACAAGCTGTAGCAGGCGGTTAGATAAAGAAAATGGAGAATTGGAATACTGTCCACTAAGGAAAACTTTTTATGCATTTATCCATTTATCTGCAGGACAGTGAAGGCCTGAAAACAAACTAATGCAATCTCACGACATTTGGTTTTAATTTGTACAATCTCATCCATGCATTTTAGTACAATTTGCTCTTCCCTGAGTGTTTAAGGGTTGAGGTTTGGGGGCATATATTTGCATACTAATGAACATCTATGAATTTCGGTGAATATTTGTATGAATAATAGCTACTTTTATGACAATACGTAAAATAGTTCAATCTCCTTATGAGTTCAAGCTGAACAAGCTTCTAAAAATGGGAGTTTATGGTGTCAGTACTACTAATGTACATGTTTTTTACAAGTTCTATCTATAAATTTGTGTTAATTTTTGAATACCAAACCAACAGTGGTATAATTCAGGATCATAAGTGCGCAGGGGCATAGTGTTTCTTTAAAATGCGACATCACTCTCTGGCCTGGCAGTCAACGCAGTCTTTTTGTCATTTTTTAAACATTGTCATCGTTATGCTAACACTTTCAAAACCGCAAAGGAAGAACTTTACCCCGCCGTACAAAAACAAAACTGATAGGGCCACACGGAATCTGTGTGTGCAGAATTCCGCAGATTTCCGCAGATTTTTAGTCCATCACTGATTTTGTTTATTTACTTGGGTAAATGTGTGTACATTTATATTTATTCAGTTTTTAAATTAATTTCTGTAATAATACTGACTAATATGAACATATTCATATGATTTATTTACAATACAGTTTGTAAAGTACTATTTTCTGTCTTTTACGAGAGATTTTATATGAGAGACTTGCTTTGTTTACCAAATAAAGTGGATCTAAGTGGATTCACATTGTAAACATCAAATAAAAGTTAAAAAGGTATCACTTTTGATTTCATATATTAAGTTTTTAGTTATGATACTCCCAAAATCATTCCGCATAATACTCAATACTCCGCAGAAATAGCAAAAAATGTCCGCAGATTCCGTCTGGCCCTACTAATAACTAATATGTTAGGAAAGTGCAATAGTCGCAGTACAAATGTTGAATACAGGAATATTCCGTTCGCTGTAGATTCCTGATGACGTCCTGTGAAATTCAGTCTGTCCATTCTGTCTATGATAGTTCACCCAAAAATGACAATTCTGTCTTCATTTACTTTGCCTCAAGTGCTTCCAGATCTGTTTGAGTTTCTTTCTTCTGTTGAATGCAAAAGAAGTTATTTTGAAGAATGTAGGGAAGTTACAGCTATTGACTTACATGCTATGTTTTGTTCTAACTATGGATATCAGTGCCTGCTGGTTTCCAACATTCCCAAATATAAAAACAAGAACGAGTAAATAATGATTTTTGGGTGAACAATCCCTTTAATGAATGATGAAATTTAATGAAAATGTAGTGCAATTTTAGTAAAGCAATGGTAGCAACTTGTAAAGCAATGGTAGCAACTTTTTGTTGGTCATCATGGCAAAAGTGTGAAAAACCTTTAAAATGTGTAAAATCTATTTAGAAAACTTAAAATTAGAATTTCTAATTGCATGGATTTTGAAATATAGCAATTGTTTTATTTTTTTGTTATATTTTATTATCAGTTTACTTAAGTCATGCACATTTTCAGCCAATTTCAGCCAAAAAAGGCCCATTGTTTAAAACACAGCTGACACAGAAGTTACTTTCAAACCAAGTAAAAAATAAAACACACAATACAAGAAAAAAATGCATGAAAAAAACAGTGTTACTAAGTTGTGAAGGTGGGCTAAGCTTTGGACACTATTTGATACACTATTTGAAGAGTTCAGATGTAAAAATCTCTAAGTGCCCTCTAAAATGCTCTTCTAAAATGAGCATTTTTCTCATCCTCCTGTGTTTATGTTCAGTTATTTCACTTTAAAGGCAATACAAAGAAGCTGTTCTATGCCATAAAAGTCAAATTACTGAACCTACACACAGGAAGCAGAGATAAATACTCATTTTAGAAGATTTCAGATGGAACTCAGAGCTTTTTGCATATGAACTCTTCATTTGTTATTATATAAAAGCATATGGATTCCTGATTTAGATGTTTTCCATGTCCAATCAGTCATCTGACCCAACAGATGTCCGCTCTTGGTGTGGTCTAAATGACCTTAAAATTGATGTCAAGTATCTGGATCAGAGTTCTGCGAAAAGCGGACAGTGATATTCCAAAGGTTACAAAAATCGTAGGAGGTCTCTTTTCATCAAAGAAGTCATGCTTGCACCGAAAATATAATTAAGTCAACACGACTCTCGTCACCAACAGTCACAGATCGAATTGCGACCCTTCCAACAGGTGCATCTCCGAGGCGCACCCTGGGATCTCTAATTGATGGCTCTCACGATATCAAAGGCTGGACAAATAGTAGCTCAGGGCAGTTCTCTGAAGTTGATAGATCCACAGGGTGGTAGAGGAAGGCTCTGAGGGTCAGGGTCAGGATGTGTCCGAGGGCTTCATTGTGCCAATGAAAGGGGCCGTGTTCGAGGCCTAGTTTGTGTAGACCCTGCGGGGGAGAAGATGCATAGGAGGTCGGTTGCGGGGTGTGAATGGGACAGCTGCGTCGGGGAGAATAGGAGGTCCCTTTGTGCCCTGCCAATAAAAATCTGCGGCCAATTATCTGTGTCTGTCCCTCAAGTGGAATTCCTGTAGACTTTCTGAAAAGCCCTTGGACTGGGGGAGGTGGGAAGTTTGGCGTAAGAAAAGCACAGATGGTGGGATTTCTCGGTGTCGTGAAGCCTTCTTTCGTAACACCTTTACCATGTTGTGCACTGATGGATGTTTTGTAGTGCTGTTGACATTTAATGCATAGTTTAGAAGCACTAAATGAATGTTGGCCAATAAAGTTCAGTTGTCGGAAATTCTCCATTTGCTGCAGATCTTTGTTCGTGTAAAACAGAGGCCTTACACATTATTATGAGCTCTTAGTGTAAATGATATGAAAAACAAAAGCTAAAGGCATGTTCACATCAAGCATGATAACAGTAATGATAATGATAGAGTTCTGAATTCTGACAATAAAAGCAAGTGTCCTATGAAGAAAACTGTGTTGCCCTCACTACCCCAAGATTTCACAGAGGGCTTTTCCAACCTTTTGAGCCTTGTGCACTTTATCCCCTTTACCCCTACTTATATTGTCCCACTATGATTCAAATCTAGCAGAAAAAAAGAAAATTATTATTATCAATCACCCACTCTCCTGTCGTTTCTTCATGTCTGAGACCTTTGTGCATCTTTGGAACACAAATTCAGATATTTTAGATGAAATCAGAGAGCTCTCTTGTTCTCAATAGACAACAAAGGTTCCAAAAGGATAAAGATTGAGTTCTGAATCGTTCTGACTGTAGAAGTTCAGACCACAACTATAATGATAAGGTTGTAGATAAGCTATATCATTGGGATCACTTTGAGGATGATTTTCTCCTCAGCTAATAAATCCTACAAACAACATTATGGAGAAGCACTGCGTGTTAAGCCCTCTTTTCAAAGGTGAGTTAAAGATGATAACTATAGAGGACAATTGGTTATACCAGTGGTTCTCAAACTGTGGTACATGTACCACTAGTGGTACACAAGCTTCTTTTCTAGTGGTACGTGGAGGAATTGCTGAATAATTTTAGTAAAAAAACGAACACACTTTTAACCCTTTGATGCATACAATAACATCGATGTGATCAGTTAATTGATTTTAATAGGCTAAACCTTTTATTTAACAATAATAATATTAACAATAATAAATATTCTTAATTAGAAGAGTTAATCTGCCTCGTTTTTGAACTGTGCAGTGCTGTAGCTGCTTAACTAGGCCTAGTATGCTACTGTACTTCAATACCGGTTATTATGGTGGTACTTGGAAAGACTTTTTTTTTTTCTGAGGTGGTACTTGGAGAAAAAAAGCTTGACAGCCACTAGGTTATACCATGGGAAAAAAAGATAAAAATCCTTGGAAGTCATGTCAGGCTGGTAAATGTGATGTGTGATTTTATTTTAAATAAAGACACATTCGAAAACAACAGCTACACCAGGGTTTGTAGAATTCACAATGCAGTTAGTATGGTGTGATAGTTTACTGTGAAAGTGAACGTTTGCTGGCTAGGATGATGTCTTCACCCATGTGCTAGGCATTAACTGTTAATTGCTGCTAAATGCCCAGTGTTAAATAGAGCCTTGTTGAGTATACTTTCCTTTTTCCAATGAAATTTTTCATCTTTGACAGGTGAAATGGCCTTCATTGTAATTCTCCTTGAAATTGCTTCAGATTTTTTATTTTTCCTTTTGGATTTACGGTTTCTTGCTTTTATTTATACATAACTACTATTCGTTTTGAATTCAACTTCTGGATCATAACAAAAAATTTCTTAAGCCCTTAAATGTGTTTCAACCTCCTACCTAATAAAGTTATATAGCATTAGCTGTGCCGCAAGTACTCAGTAATGACGGATAAATAAAGAAAAAGACCAGCGTGCATTCTTTAATCTCCCTCACATTGTGAATCTCATTTCCAGACTGTGATCCAGGGCTAATTGGAGAACTTTTGGTAATGTATGTTGTGTGGGACCTTTGACCTCATGGGGGTTGGGCATATTATTGAATAGGTATAGAATGACTGAGCCTCCGGTGACCCCGTTCTGACCTTTTCTCTTCAGTCCCACATGGTTGCCAATAGTGACGGCTCCGGTTGATCTTCACCTGTCAAAGCAAGAGTTTGACTAAAGACTTGCAGCTTGGGAGGAGGAAACCAAAACAAAGAAGGAGGGAAAGAAAAAACAACGCATATAAACTGGCCTCTCGTTGGCATGGCTTTTCAAAACAGAAATGCATGACTGGCCATCAGAGGTAAAAGTCATTTATTACACATGTGTATTTCATGCCCCTTCACTTTCTATACAGTTTTTGTGTTTTCTGTTTTGGGGCTGCGGTGTCATCTCCTTTAGAGTTATAAAATACATGTTCTGCATGAGGAGAAATGTATAGCTGACCGCCAGCTGCCAAGGTGGCGAGTCTAAGCGCTGTTTGGTGTTGCTATGGTATGGCATGTCTTTCAGTAGCTTCTAGCATGTTTTTCAAAGAGCTCTTCTTTGAAAACACTAGCAGTTGAATGATGACTTGTGTGCTTTCAACATGAAACCGGGCTTCCTCTCACCTCTTGGATTGCATGACATTTTTTTGTTCTCAAACTGGAATGCGTTTGAAAGCCTACACGATTGCTAATTACCTCCTAGCAATGCTTTATTTGGCAATTCTGACTGAAATAGAAAGTATCTTTCCATTGGCCTGTAGTTAAACAAATCCAATGCTAATTTAGTTAAGCGGGTCAATAGCATAGAGTAAGACTGTGTCCTCCCTCTACCCCAAGATTTCACAGAGGGCTTCTCTAAACTTCTGGTCACTATACCCTTTTTTCCCCCTTTACTCCAACATATATTGTCCCAGATTGCAGTCGCTGTATTTCAAATTATGTTATTATTCACTCACCCTTGTGTCGTTTCTTTATGTCTGAGACATTTGTGCATCTTTGGAAGACAAATTTGGAAGATACAGTATTTTACAGTATATTTTACAGTATCTTTGGAAGATACAGTATTTTAGATGAAATCAGAGAGCTGTCTTATTCATTATAGACAGCAACGATCTTAAGATGTCAAGAGAAACCAGAAATCTTTGTCAAAACATTCGATGTGATTTCAGTGGTTCAAGTTTAATCATACAAAGCTCCAAGAACACTTCTGTATGCCAAAACAAATAGAGGAAAAAATGGTTATGTTTGTCAATGTCTTCCATGTCAGATCAGGGTTTGTGTTTGCTACGGGCAGATATGTGCTCACGTGTTGCACTGCTAACTCTAATGGCAATACATTGTACTGACCTTCTTGGTGAACTTACCGTGATGATTTTATGTGGAAGAGAAAAAATTAACATATGTCATATTACAGTTTTTTTGAACCCCAGACGTGGCATGGAATTATTTGACAATTTTTTTGATTAGTTTTCTGTACTCAAAATGTCTTATTGCTGTCTATGGAGAATGAGAAAGTTCTTTTATTTCATCTAGCACATCTTCATTTGTGTTCTGAAGATAAAGTGTCTCAGCGGTTTGGAACGACATCACAACATTAATTCAATTTTGGGTGAACTAAACTTTTAAAGCTGATGCAGGTAAATCTTTTTTGAGTATTTCTGAAATCCAGAGCCATGATTGGAGGGAGCATTTGTATTGTGCCACTAGAGTCAAACACTTGGACTGATGCAAGATGTATATTTACATCAGTTAACAATGAAAGTAGAAAGCTCAAAATAAGATGTTTAAATATTGTCATAATTCGGAACCACTTCTGGCAGTTATTCCCGTACCTACGCAGTAACCTGCAGGAAATCACAGCTTTGAATAAACTAAGTCTTTCAGTTCTACCGCGGATTATGGTTGCAGACTTATGATCTTATGATTTCTTTTCTATGTGAGTTAATAACAGTTATGTTTTCCTGATAAAGTCTGCCATTTTGATTAACCATTGATTAACAAATGTGTTGTATATGTGAATAAAGCTATCCATTATAAGATCTGTTTTATGCATTTACAATAAAAAATTGTGAATGATGCATTTTCACTTGATGTCAACTTTAAAAACATTCCTTTGCTTGTCCTATTCACTTTTAATAAATGACTAGGTTTGATTAATAAAAACAACATCATTGACCTCAGTACTCTTGGGACGCTTGCAAAGTGTGGCTTTCTGGACTTGACAGCAGACAAGGAAGCTAACAAGCTCACTCTTTCGGATAACACAAGTGGCCTCCTTGTAAAAAGCCAATAATCCTTACAGTTCTGGTTGAGTAGCTTAAGACCCCCCTTGATCTTTGGGAGGATGGGAGTCAAACATTCCAATCCCGCAGATCCCCTTTGGCGATCTCTGTCGGCGTGAAAGACAAATTTGGCCCAGATCCTTTTCCCCGGGAGTTTTATTTGCGTTAAAAAGAGGTTATGAAAATAACTTTCCATCTTGCCTTTGTCGATGTTGAGGGGGCTGGGCCTGAAGAGGTTGGGGGGGAGCCTAGGTTTGGAGTAGAGTCTCTTTGACAAGAACTTGGCAGTTCTTCTCATCTGCTTCTTTGTTTGTTTCGGGAGACCTCAACAATTCTGACTGCTCCTATGTGCACTCTATAAGGGGCGTTAGGAAAGGTGGGGGCTACCTGTTAACAGTTGTGCTTTTATTCCAGGCACCCCAGGGAGTCAGCAGGCACGGTCCGCTGCTGCTTAAAGACTTGGCCATGGAGCCAGAGACACATCTGGTCTGTTTGAGCTGTGCAGATGCTACTTGGAACCATCTCCATCCCAATGAAGCATCTGAAAGAATACGGCACATGCAATAATGGGCTCTTTTTCTTCAAATGGTCTCATCATCAGAGCATTTGGATCGAGATGAGGCACTTTCAGCTGGAATATAATCTGGAACGAATTGAGCAAATTGTGATTCTTACGGGTGATTCTCAAGTTCCCGGCATCTTTTATGTAAACTGGCTGAAATATTGTGAAAGGCCAAAGTTCTCAGCGTATAGATGCCACAAAGCCAATATGTGTCCAGTGACAGATTATAGGGCATTGTGTTCCCTGATCTGAGGCCAGTTTATAACAGCAATAAGAATAAGAATTCCCATGCCCAAATCGTGCTAATAGATTATTTGTCTGTCTATCTATCTATCTATCTATCTATCTATCTATCTATCTATCTATCT
>CAIGQQ010037719.1:11902168-11930696 GCA_903798035.1 Danio albolineatus | reverse complement strand
TCTATCTATCTATCTATCTATCTATCTATCTATCTATCTATCTATCTATCTATCTATCTATCTATCTATCTATCTATCTATCTATCTATCTATCTATATGCAGTTAAATTCAGAATTATTAGCCCCCCTGAATTTTTCCCCCCCCCCCCCCACCCCCGTTTATTTTCTTCCCAAATTTCTGTTTGATGTAGAGCAGATTTCTTTCAATACATTTCTAAACATAATAGTTTTAATAACTCATTTCTAATCACTGATTTATTTAATCTTTGCCAAGATAACAGTAATATTTTACTAGATATTTTTCAAGACACTTCTATACAGCTTAAAGTGACATTCAAAGGCTTAACTATGTTAATTAGGTTGACTAGGCAGGTTAGAGTAATTAGGCAAGTTATTGTATAATGATGGTTTATTCTGTAGACTACTGGGGAAAAAATGATCTTAAAGGGGCTAATAATTTTCACCCTAAAATGTTCTTTAAAAAAATTTAAACTGCTTTTATTCTAGCCAAAATAAAATAAATAAGACTTATTCCAGAAGACAAAATATTATCAGACATACTGTGAAAATTTCCTCGCTCTGTTAAACATGATTTGGGAAAAAATTTAAAAAGAAAGAAAAAAAAATCAAAGGGGGGCTAATAATTCTGACTTCAACTGTACATATATATATAGCATTTAGTTTAGCGTTTAGTTTTCTAATTTATATATTTTTTTTTGATATTTCATCATATTAGAAAATTTTCCAGTTCTTCTTTTTTGCAGGTTATTTAAAGTGTGAAGTGGACTCAGTTTTTCCACATTTGACGTCATAGCTCAAGATGGGTTTGGGACTGTTTATCATGTGGTGCCATCAGCTCATTGAGATGTCATTTGTAACCACTGAGGAGTAATTTTAGTTTGCTGTAGCTGATAGACTTCTTCCTAATAACTCCATAAGGTCATATTTTGGTTAGACTAGGTCCAACTAGCCAAAACATACACCATGAGCTCTCGGTTGTACAGCTGAGCCTTACTCAAACTAAGTCATCTGCCAACCATTGCCATGTCTTTCAGCAAGTACACACAGAACCATAACTTTGCTGTGAGCAATATTTCATGCTTTCATCAGCCTTTATACTTGAATAATCACACCATAAACAGTTGGTTTCTATGCGACATGATGAAGTGCATGCTAAGGTGTGATCTGATGTCAACGGCCCTGTTTCAAGTTGATGGAAAAACAGTTCAGTGACGCACACAGTATCTTACGGGTGTTGCTTAATAGAAAGACGCAGTTCCACGTGGCCCTGGAGAGCCATGAAGCCGAATCGCACCGTTTTTAGTCCAGGCCAGACAGAAGGGCCTGTCTGGAATGCAATGTGTTGGCCATCTGCAGACGGATGTTCATAGCCGCTCTCGAAAGACCAAACACTCGCCTGAGAAAGTCCACATCAGAACATCGAATGGTGGCAGCTGCCCAATTTTGTCATCTTCTCTCCGGCTCCGTTCATCTGAGAGCATAAAACGTGGAAACTCATTCTTTGGTTGATTTATTGATTTAGTAATCAGTCTGAACCATCTGCTTCCATGAAAACTAGGTCGCTCAGACAGGACACAACAGCGACGGTTTTGTCCAGAAATATGTGACTTTTATCAACAGCGAGTTCATCGGGACACGCTCGGGTGACGGAACGAGGATGGAAGAAGATGAAAGACTTGCGCTTTCTCTCTGATCCTTTGGTTCACTCTTATTGTCTCCTCAGCGTTCTCCTGAGATGAGGGTTATGGACTACAGAGAGGTTGAATTTGGCTGCACTCCAGCCACATCTGCTCTACTGCTGTTGCACTTCTCTCTCTTGTATTTTTACACTTACTGCTCTTGCTTTTTTGCAGTGTTCACACACACTTTCTAGGCTTCAGAAAAGCACTAATGACATGTCGCCTATGGATTAGTATTGGACCATGGCTTTCCTGATTCGGTGAAGTCATGTGTATGATAAAAATGTCCGTTTAATATGTTTAAGAATGCTTTTTGGATGCAGTTATTTCTTTTGTTTTTCTTCTTTTTTTTGTTGCATTTCTCTTTATGAGCATGTGGCCACTAGTACCACACGTTACATTAAAAAATAACACTCACAACATTAAACAAAGATCTGCTTTTAGCATATTTGCTTCATGAGCCTTGGTGTTACTGCTGAATAGAGTTTGAATTTGGCTCAGATCAACAGAAAGTAATTAAGCGAATTGGCCATCCCACATGAGAAGTTGTATTGGAACAAAAGGCAAATTTATAACGCACAAAATTAATTGCTTGACAATTAAATTATGCTATTTGTCGTTACATGTAGAATGAATTGTTTGTCAACTGAATTGACATTTCCTCGCAGTAATCAAATTATTGTTTTGTTTTTTTAGTTATCTGTAATCTCCCTGCTGTTTATGTTTGCATTTTCCTTCAGTCCCTTATTTATTAGGGGTCGCCACAGCAGAATGAACCGACAACTTATCCAGCATATGTTTTGCACAGCGGATGTCCCTCCAGCTGCTACCCAGTGGCCAATTTAGTTCATTCAATTCAGCTATAGCGCATGTCTTTAGACTGTGGGGGGAACTGAAGGATCCAGAGAAATCCCCACTCAAGAGAACATGCAAACTTCACACAGAAACACTAACTGACTGGTCCAGCCAGGACTCAAACCAGCAACCTTCTTGCTGTGAGGTAACATTGCTAACCACTGAGCCACCGTGTCGCCCTTATATATATATACATCCATTTAATTTTCGGCTTAGTCCCTTTATTAATCCATGGTCGGCACAGCGGAATGAACCGCCAACTTATCCAGCATTTGTTTTGTGCAGCGGATGCCCTTCCAGCCGCAACCCATCTCTGGGAAACATCCATACATTCTCATTCACACACATACACTATACGGAAAATTTAGCCTACCCAATTCACCTATACCATGTCTTTGGACTTGTGGTATTTGTTTTTGGAATTTGTATGGATAAGTCACTTTTCTAACAGTATGTAAAAGCTGTCACCAGGACACTAACCTTTCAAAATGAAGATATTAGAGCCTAAAGGGTCCATAATTTATACTTTAGAAGCTGAGGTGTCAAATTCACAACCCTGCAGAGTTTAGTTCTAACCCTAATTCAACACAGTTACCTGCAGGACTCAATTAGTTTGATTAGGTGAGTTTGGAACTAAACTGCAAAGCTGCGGCCCTCCAGGAACTGAGGCCCTGTCCACACCAACACAGATTTTTTTCAAAATCGCTTTTTTCGACATTGTTTTGCTGTTTGTTTTCATAAAAATGAAGTATTGGGTGACTGAAACTACAACTTTCATAAAGCTCCAGACAGATTTTTCCAAAACTCCAGGTACAAAGTGTTTGTGTGGACACTACAACCAAAGTTTTCGCCTCATGACGTCAGCATGCTTGCTGTTTTCTTCTTTCTAATTAGTCAACACAGCTGGGTTCACGTCAAACTCGAAAGATGCAAATGAGGCAAAATTTCACACATTTGCTTCAACCGCAAACATATTTCCACCCGCTTCAGATGTTAACAGTCGATTGAATGGGCGTTATCAGTGGTTATCAGCTGATAGATATGGGCCAGTAGGGGCCTTCTGCGCCTACTGGTAGGCTCAGAAGGCCATTATCAACCATCCACATGATTTATCAGCTAAACTTTTAAAGAACACTCCAGATCCAGGTCTGTTGTTATATTACTGTGACAATTGGGTTTAGGGTTAGGGTAGGGGTAGACGTCAATAAAATACAATTAATGGGTTATTTAATAAATAATATAAATAAGCAGCATAGGCTTATTCTGCATTTTGTCTTTAAAACAAATACTACGTGGTAATACTACGTCCATATGAATGGCTTTTCTGCTGTTACTAGATTCTCCAGTGGCTCACTGTGTGTGTCAACAGACTTGTGATGTGATGTGGAGTTGATGTTGATGATTGGGTTTGAGTCTGGTCAAGAACAGTTTCAGAAAGCAGGTAAGACAAAGTCAAACATGTAAATAATTTGCCTTTGATTGCTTTTTTAAAAACAGACGGTTGGGTTTAGGGAAGGAGGAGGGTGGGTCCATCTGATTTTGAAAGAAAAAAATGACGGTTGGGTTTAGGGAAGGTGGAGAGCAGGTTAATCGGAGCGGCCTCTGGTGGATTTACACGAGAAGAGCAGAGATTTGATATCTCATTTAGCTGAATAAACTTGGATGGTTGATAACAGCTTTCTGAGCCTACCTGTAGGCGCCGAAGGCCCCTATTGGCCCATATTTATCAGCTGATAACCACTGATAACACTCATTCAATCGACTGATAACATTCAAAGTCGCTGATATTTAATGTGATGGTAATCCAGCCCTGTTCTCCCTTTGCATTGATTTGTATGGAATTGTATGCAGTACTTAATTCCTCGTTTGGTGTGAACCCACCATAAAAATGTGATTATCACCGCCTGTTGGTTTGGTGTGCTCTTAGCATGCATCACAGTGTGTTTTTGCATATTCATGAGGACAGAGATTTAAAAATAAAATAAAAACGGGGAAAATACTGTTTATAAAAATACCCATGTATATGTGGACATGGCCTAAGTTTGACACCTGTGTCTTAGACATACATATTAATACCTAAACACTACATTAGTATTTCTTGTAAAAAATCTAGATACTAATATTCCTCTTTCTGCCGGTCTGAAGCAGATGCTAAAAAAAAGGAGCTATCAGTTAGTTGCATCTAATCAGTGACTGTTTAATAAGACACATCTCTCTCTTTCTCTCTCTTTCTCTTTTTCTCCAGCTCTGCACTGCGCTTGAACCTGCCCTGGATGCCAACAGCGGACAATTATAAACCTTGTGAGCCCAGAGAAAGAGGGGGGATGAACAGAGTCGCGCACTGAACTCCTGACCCTCTTCACACACCAAGCGTCTGTTGTGGAGTCCGGGAGGTGCAAGATGGGTCACGGCAAGCTGTGAAGGGGAGACCGGGGCTGGGGGAGACTGGGGGGTTCAGAGGGGGTGGATGGATGGATGGAGGGGAACAGTAGCTACTGTGTGGAGAGATTATCCTGCTACTGTGCCACCATCAACGCCACTGCTGAGATGGAGGTTAGATATGCCATGTCATGTCCGCAAACAAGCTGGTGACTAGGGCTGCGTTAGAAAGCTTATGCAGATGACTTGTTGCTTCGCTACCCTTTCAGGCAGTGACTTTGAAGGCAATGTTTATGCACAAAAAAATGATTTCAAGCAGACTTTTGAGGCAGCATAACAATTTAATCATGTATGATAAATAGAGAGAGCTTTGACAGTAACTAAGGGAATATTTGCTACTACAATACTAACTTCTTTCGAGAAATGCCACAAAAATTATGGTAAAAAATTTACATTTACTTTTTTATTTTGTTTATTATGCTGCCTTTAAAATCTGATTAGAAAAATGTATCTCTGGAGACAGGAATTGAAGCAGAATTTGGATTTGCACATGCCTTGATATCTTCCTATCCAAGACAATCTTATGACAATTTATTACTTTTTGATTTAGTGGCTCATTCATATTAATTTGTATGATGATCTCATTTATGCATTTAATTTGCTGAGCTCCCAATGGGGTGTGGATTTAGAGGTGTGGTTTGGAGGACACGCCTCCTTCTAAAAAACATACATTTTAATATGAACGAAGTTGTATAAATGACAATATCTTACTGACAATACATAAAAAAATACATGAAATTGGGCTGCCTTACCTTTGGAGGCAGCATTTTAGAGCTTTCAGATGCAGCCCAGATTATAAGCATCAAAAATACATTAATAATTCATATATCATAGACATATAGATGTTTATTTGCCGCACTTAGCATCTCTCTTGTCAACAAGTATTCTTTTGTAGGATATTTTAATTGCCTAAATGTTTGGAAATTATAAATGATGTGTTTTTTTAAAAAAAATGTCTGAAAAATGTGCCTTTGTTAAAAAATCTAGAATTTTATGTCACAGACTGACAGTTATTGATCCAGTATTGAGTGATCGATTGATTGATTGATTGATTGATTGATTGATTGATTGATTGATTGATTTATTGATTGATTGATTGATTGATTGATTGATTGTGTAATTCTGTCTCATACCATACTAAATTCTATATATTAGCAAAAATGGAGTGAAAAATTTGGCGTAGAAATAATTTTTCACTTAGATGAGCAATTCCAGCGTTATGGATGTGGATGTGAAAACCTTATTTGCAGTAAAAACTTTAGACATGAATTCACAGAGAAAGTATATGTTAACATTATATTCATACATCTGTTTAGATTTTCCAAAACAACCAATGACAGAGTTATGGGATCAGAAAATTATCAATCTTCATTCATTCATTAATTTTCTTTTCGGCTTAGTCCCTTTATTAATCCGGGGTCCCCACAGCGGAATGAACCGCCAACTTATCCAGCATTTGTTTTACGCAGCGGATGCCCTTCCAGCCACAACCCATCTCTGGGAAACACATCCATACATTCTCATTCACACACATACACTATGGACAATTTAGCTTACCCAATTCACCTGTACCTATCTTTGGACTGTGGGGGAAACCGGAGCACCCGGAGGAAACCCACACAACCACGGGGAGAACATGCAAACTCCACACAGAAATGCCAACTGGCCCAGCCGGGGATCAAACCAGCGACCTTCTTGCTGTGAGGCGAACGTGCTACTCACTACGCCACCGTGGCGCCATTATCAATCTTTTTTTAGAAAAAAAAAGGGAAATAAACATGCGTTATGGATGTGACGAAAAAAGTCTGCGAGTTTACAGTACACAACATACTTTGTAGAAATTCTGAGAGTTAAACTGCACAACCCAAAATAAATATTGCACACTATAGAACAAAAATGATTGATTTTATTTTATTTAACGTTTTTGCATTTATGAGGAAAAAGCTTCGTTATGGATGTGACATCTCTATGTTATGGATGTGACAGATACGAAATTTCCACTTGTGTAACTTTGGTAAAACAAATATAATTGTTTGTAAACACTGACAGAGACATTTTTTAGTTTTTTTGCAGTATAGTAAAATACAAGGCTACACAAAAAAACTAGAAAGGGTTTCACTATTTTGGTGAAAACTTATTTTTTTCATGGCAAGGTTGACATTTGCATTGTTTGTATTGTTTGTGGAATTGCTTAGATATTGTTTTTAAATTTTTCAAACAATTTCAAAGACACATGAAGTAATGCATTGACTTAAACGTGCAATGTAAATTTGAAATTTTTTTACGATTATTATTGGGAAAGTTTTTTCAAGATCTCTTAATTTTGGGGTGAACTGTTCCTTTAAGAATTTAGAATTTGACATCGAAACATTTATCAAAATTTGGGTTTTATTTTTTAAATATTAGCATTAAAAGGTTTGTGAGTTGTTGTTTTTATATTATAGTAGTGTCACTGTTTTTTAAAAAATACTACCTTGAAGTTTTCCAGTACCAGGTTGCGGCTGGAAGGGCATCCACTACATAAAACATATGCTGGAATAGTTGACAGTTCATTCCGCTGTGGCGACTTCTGAAAAATAAGGGACTAAGCCCCCGGGAAAATGAATGAATGAATGAATGAACTCCCTCAGAGATCAAAGAAGATCAAAAATTCATAAATCAGTTCACAGCTGCTGGTTGTACAACTCTAAAGCCAATGGCTGTGGATACAGAGCAGTTAGGGTCATCTTTAGGAAAACAACAGGTTTGAGAGCCTGTGTGTGTGTGTGTGTGTGTGTGCATGCCTGTGTTGTGCATGTGTGTGACACCGTTCGCCTTCATGCATAAATGTATGAATACAAGCGGTCAAAAGTCACGGAACAAGATGTGAATAAGATACCAAATTGGTAGATCCTGTGCAATTGCTTTTCAGCCTGTCGTTTGCATACACTTTGAAATTCGTCTTCAGGGGGGAATCGCTCCCAGATGTTGAATATTTTCTTTAATCATTTCCATTGGTCGGTGTGCGCTGTGTGAGGTGACACGCCGTCTTCACCCGACCATCTCTGTTTGCCTCTGAGTCATGTAAAGATTAAACTATGCATAATTATTTCAGACATAAAATATTTAGAATGCGTTGATGTCTGATTATTAACTGTAGGGATGTATAATTTGAGTATATGTCAGTTATTCACACATATGAGATGGCCATTAGTGATTTACATGTGCACTGTAAAAAATGCTGGGTTCCACACAATTCCTTCACGTTGTCCCAACACGAATCGATTAAGTTAAGTTAATCATTTTTACAAATTTAAGTGGATTGAACAAAAAACAATTAAGTTGTGTCAAAAAAACTAAAGAGTTGTGTTGTTTCGACTCATTTTAAATAAGTAGTTTAGAGCAGGGTTGACCAACACTGCTCCTGGAGATCGACCATCCTGCAGATTTCAGTTGCAACCCATATTAAACACACCTGCCTGTAATTATCTAGTGCTGTTTAGGTCCTAATTAATTGGTTCAGGTGTGTTTGATCAGGGTAGGAGCTGAATTCAGCAGGAAGGTCGATCTCCAGAAGCAGGGTTGAGCACCCCTGGTTTAGAGCATCCTTCCATCCATCCATCCATCCATCCATCCATCCATCCATCCATCCATCCATCCATCCATCGTGTTTTTACATGGTAAATCCCCTATTTACCCCTTAAATCTTAAAAAAAAATCCCAAATAATAACTGCAGCTTCATGTCAAAATGTTTTTGTAGTTATGGTAACTACCAATTAACCATGATTTTGCCACACGATTAACTATGTGCTAATATTTATGCTAACGGTTTTGTAGCTAAACCATGGTAACCACAAATTAACCATTGTGTTGCTCAAGCTCGATCTCACGAGGGAATATAACTATTTTATGAATTGTCAGAAAAGTGTCTGATTCGTAAGAATTTATGTGACTTCATTTGCATGCAAATTTTAAAAGGAGGTATGCCCCGTAACCCTGCTCCTCATTGGAGGATGAGCAAATCACACTAAAATGTACGAATGAGATCATACAAATGATTACAAATTAGATACTAATTTGCCAGGGGAAAGCATTGGTTGCACTGCTAACTATCGTAATGGGGTCATTTTCAGTAAAACTGCTGTAGACTTAAGATAAATAATCAGTAGAAAATTTGGTCACACTTTATTTTGATGGTCCGTTTGTTGAATTTAAGTTACATTGCAACTAATTCTCATTAGATTATGAGTAGACTGTTAGGTTGGGGTTAGGGGTAGGGTTAGTGTAAGTTGACATGTACTTGCAAAGTTTCTTATAGTCAGTTAAATGTCTGTCGAACGTCAGTATCAACAGATATTAAGTAGACAGTCTACTAATACTCAAATGGACCATCAAAATAAAGTGTTACCGAAAATTTTAACTCAAGTTATCTTGGAAATAAATTACATTTCAAAAAATGTTAAAACGCAAAAATGTCTCATTAAAAACTGTAATAATATTTCACAATACAATTTTTTTTCATTGTAATACTGATATAAAAAATCCTTTGTGTGACTTCTTTTAAAAACTCTTACCAACGTCATACACTGAAAAAAAAAATATTCAAAGATGATTTCTTGGATTAAATTCAACACAAATAAATAGTTTACAGACATCTTTTTTTTTCAATGTACTTAGTGTGTATCTGTTTCTTCCTTTCTTTTCTTTATGCTAAATATGTCTTTTGATTTTTGCAGCAAAATATAACCTGGACATGTTCTTAGCAGTCTTCGTGAGCTGTCATCTCTCTTCACCACTGACCTTCACATCACCTCTCTATACTGTCTTGTGAGTCACGGCACCAAAGAGCACTTGTCTACCATTCTCTCTCTCTCTCTTTCTCTCATTTTTTCTCTCTGTCTGTCCTTTTGTCTTCCTCTCTGCTCACCTTCCTGAAGAGGTCAGTTAGGCCCCAGACAGGCAGACACGGCGCTTCACACGGCACACACTTGGGAAATTCCTAACAGCACAAAAACAGATGCACGAGGAGAAGAAAATGTACATCTTGTCTCTTTGAAGCCAGCAGGTATTTACATTTATTTACTGAGCAGACACTTGTACGTTAAATGCAAGACTCTGCAGGTGAATAGGGTAATTATATTAATAATCAAGAAATATCATTGTGTTTTACAAGTTTTTTTTTTAAATGGGCAGCACGGTTGCGCAGTGGTTAGCACCATCGCCTCACAGCAAGAAGGTTGTGGGTTTGAGCCCCGGCTGGGCCAATTGGCATTTCTGTGTGGATTTTGCATGTTCTCCCAGTGTTGGTGTGGGTTTTCATTCTGGGCGCTCCGGATTCCCCCACATTCCAAAAAACAAGTGGTATAGGTGAATTGAATAAACTAAATTGCCAGTAGTGTATGGGTGTTTCCCAGTACTGGGTTGCAGCTAGAAGGGCATCCTCTGTTTAAAACATATGCTGGATAAGTTGGTGGTTCATTCTGCTGTTGTGGCGACCCCTGATGAATAAAAGGACAAAGCCGAAGGAGAATGAATAAATGAATGAATGAATGAATGAAGTTTCTTAAAATGTTTAAATACACATAAGGAATTATTTATTAGAATAGGAGCTCATTTGTATACAGTCCTAGAACAAAAATATGACTATTGAATTAGGTCAGCTTCAAAATTATTGTTTGATTTTTTTTTTCTTTTATAGTTTTGACGTATTAGAGTAAAAGATTTGGTAACACTTTATTTTGATGGTCCATTTGAGTATTAGTAGACTGTCTACTTAATATCTGTTGATACTGACATTCAACAGACATTTAACTGACTATAAGAAACTTTGCAAGTACATGTCAACTTACACTAACCCTAACCCTAACCCCAACCTAACAGTCTACTTAGAATCTAATGAGAATTAGTTGAAATGTAACTTAAATTCAATAACAGACCATCATATTAAAGTGTGACCAAAGATTTTTGTATAGGGGATTTGGGGTATTTTACAAATGTATAATTTAAAAGTGAACAGAATAAAGAATAAAGTTATGAGTATAATCAAGATAATTATAAATACAACTGCAGTCTGGTGTATGTAAGTGATGCTGACTGTTAAATCTAAAAAAAAAAGAGAGAAAAAAGACAGCATTTAAAAATATGTATTGCAATTGAGATCTACTGACACAAATTGTCAAAGTGTGTAAAAGGAAACCCTAAAAAGTGCATTTTGGATGTGTTCTAAAACACATTTTAGCACAACATGTATCTTAGGCCTGCATTATATTCCCTAAATACAGTAATTATTTTTTTGTTATGATAATCATTGCAGTTCAGTGTCAATAGCAAAATGCCATGCATCTATTCTAAACCCAGACAAGGTTAATTTGAGGTCAAAGTTTCCTTTTATGCTGTGATCTTCGCTGATGATCAGCTGATCCCGCATTGAGTGGGAAGGATGTCCAGACTGGAGACGTGGGCATGTTCAAGGGTTTAACCCCATTTGCCCTCTCTTTTATTTAGCCTTCTGATTTATGGGTCCAGGCAAAGAAGAAGAAAAAACAGCCATCACTCTGTTATACGGTCTACGGAATGGCCAGAACCAGCATGATAATGCCTACTGGAGTCTTTGGTAAGTTTGTAAAACTGAGAATGCATTTGTGATTTACTTATTTGCTATTACATATGTGTGTGGTGCTCAGTTTGCATGCAGACTTTTGGCCCTGATTGCCTTCCATTCTTTAGTTTTGAAAGGTACACTGTAAAAAAATATCTGTTAATTAACAGTTTCATATTTTGTGTTTTCTGTTTATTTACGGTTGTGAATGATGACCTTGATCTCTGATCTGTCGACATTTGATGTTGAAAATTCAACTCTACAGTTTAAAAAATGACTTTTATTGATATTGTAGGACTGTAAAATAACAAAAAATGTGCTGGCAGTTAATTACATTATTTTTGTATCGTTATTTACAACACCAACCCGCACAATATATATCACCTAAACTTAATAAAAAGTTTAAAAGTTAATAAAAGTCACTTTTTCATACTTTACAAGGTTAAAAGTTATTGGAAGAAAGACCAAGGTCCCTTAATGCAATTCAAGAGCATAAACAAATGAGAAGAAACATCAAATAAAAACATGAAACGCAAAATATGGAAAACTGCTAATTTACAGATATTTATTAGTGTATAAGAAACTTATACAACATGTTTAGTTCACAATTATAGGGATGAGCCTCCTATTAAACGGAACATGCTGAACACCAAACATCTTCCTTGTTCAAAGGATCATGGGGCCCCGAAGTGTTCATCATACCCTTTGTAAATGCTAAGCTCATTGTACCCTTGTAAATTCTTTATTCTGTAGAGCACGTTCAAGGTGTCCAGTTTTGATTGGCAGACAGTTTTTCACATTAACAAAACTAAACAGGCAGATGAGAAGAAATAGTTGTCGATCTTCTGTGGAGGTGGGTTCTTACCCACCCAATTACATCATAGAATAGAACATTCGAGAACTTGTGGTTTTAAAGAGATTCATTTTATCTTCATAATGTGCATTTTTTTAATATCCTTTTAACTTAAAGGATCAAAACCACCAACTAATGTTTTTTTTTTCATTTATTTTGTCAATATTAGACAATTCACCTCTTTGCAACTGCACAAATGATTCCTGTAGAAACCAGTAAAAATAAATAAATAAATAAAATAAAAAACTTTATTGTTCTGCACATTAGACAAAAACTCCTTCTAAAATCAGTGATTTTATAGTTCACATTGGTTAAAGCAAATTTTATCGTTATTTAAAGGAACACTTTTTGGGATAACATTTTACATGCTACTTAGAGTTAAGCCGAGTTTTACCATTTTTTTAATCCATTCAGCCAATCTGCAGTTCTAACAGGTGCACTTTTAGCTTAGCTTAGCATAAACCATTAAATCAGATTAGACCATTAGCATCTCACTTAAAAATTGAAGACAACAAATAAATAAAGAGCTTTGACAGGGGTTGTTTAATAGTGTAACCCCTTTAAAGAAGTTTTAGGTGAAATGGTAATTCATAAAATGTCAATCAACAGCTATAACACTTTAAAAGTCTAAAAACATGTATATAGGCAAAGGTAATAGCAGTGGATTTGGACTATACACTAAGGTCTTAGGGAGTAGATGAACATTATTGTCAGCTGTTTTGACAGCAGTTCAATCCTGATCATGGCACTTGTTAACAGTATGTTTTAAAGAGCATCATTTTATCTTCATAATGTCAACTTTCTCTAAAATCAAAGTCTAAAACCACTAACAAACTTTTTTATTTTCATTATTTTGCCAATATTAGACAATTCACCCCTTAGCAATATTTTTTTCTCTCCAAAGCTCACCAAACTCCATTATCTAAAGGAAGCCTCGGTTATTTGTCTGATTTTTTTTAGATTACTGTCCTTTAAGCGACCACCCCACTGCAATGGCAACCCCTGCCCCTCTCCTCCGCTCCAAATGAAATTCTTTGGAAAGTCATCTTATATCACCCTTTGAACGTGCATTGAACTGTAAAACCACCCCATTGGAAACAAAATAAAGGGATTGAGGATGGGAGGAGAGGGAGGGTTGGGGGAGGGGGGGAGCGAAGGAGGAGAATTATAAAATTTTGCAGGCCTTCGGTATTAACCCAAACACCATCGCTGTCAGCGGCTCCGGGAGGGAAGCGCAAGGGCCAAACATTCAGTGTTAATTGGCACTTTGTAAGCTCCGAGCCTTCCCTTTGTGAAAGGTGGAGGGGATAGAAGATGGGGGGAAAGAGAGAGAGATAGAGAGAGAAAGCCAGTTCTTGTTCTTGCTGGGCCTTGTTGAGGGTATTTACGGTTCACTTCTTATCCTTTGTTAATTGGGCTTTCTCTCCTTTATGGAGAAAAAAGAGACAGGGAGAGAAAGAAGAATTCATCTGACCCCCACCCTACCACCCATGAGCCCCCCAAAACAGGAGGGAAAGAGAAGGGCTGGGGTACAGAAAGATGCGTAATTGTGCATGGGACTTCATTAAGCTCAGATACAGGGCGAAAACATGTCATGTCAAAGTAATGGCCGCAAACACAATCAGACCTGCAGCAGATGCCACCTAATTATTTAATCAATACATCACCACAAATACAAGCCAGGCCAGCAGACAGCTGCACAAATGATCCCTGTAGCAACCAGTAAATAAAAAAATAAATAAACCCAAACATGCTTTATTGTTCGGCACATCCATTAGAGTACAATGACCATTCAAAAACTCAGGCAGCTTCTAAAATCTGTGTATGAGGTTAAAGTTAATTTTGGTTTAAATTCTGTGATTTTAGAGGAACAGTCCACTGTTTTTGGAAATAATTTTACAAGTCAATTGCAAACAGTTATGGTTTACCATTTTTTAATGCATTCAACCCTTCTCTAGGCCTGGCGGGAGTACTTTTAGCTTAGCTTAGCATAAATCATTGAGTCAGATTGGACCATTAGCATCTCGCTCAAAAATTGAAGAAAACAAAAAGGGTAATTTCCTATTTAAGCTTGACTATTTTGTAGTTGCATGATGTACTAAGACAGAACGAAATTGAAAAGTTACTGTTTTCTAGGCCAGTATGGTTTAAAAAAAGTAAAACTCAACTGTTTAACCCTAAATCATTCAAAATATGAGAACAAAACAAAACAAAACAAGAGTTACTATATAATTTATTTCTAAGATCTAGAACTACCTTGTGTTTTCGAGATTAAAAGTTGAATGTTTCAAATCTGATAGAATTTTCTGAAAAATCTGCATACTTTTTCATACAAGTGGCTTTGGCATTTTTGTGTCGTGATAAGCACTACTAGTTGCTAAATAAACACACTGTCTTAAATCCCCTACAATACTGCCTTATTGGTTAAAATTCCCATGTTTACTTAAATATTAAATAAAGAAATGAGATAAAAATCTTTAATTAATTACTTTATTTGGTTATCTAATTTTTTTTTTCAGATGTAACTATAATTTGATTATCACCTACACTAAAATATGAGTGTGACAGAGGCCTGGTGAAGTGCTATGCAGGTGAACCTCACTCCTCTGACTTCTAAAGGTGCTCTAGCGACAGACTTTAGCCTCCTTGTTAGAGTAACTGACTCCCATGCAAAGAATTGCTGATTCGATCCCAGCTCAGAGCATGTTGGGTGCAGTTGGACTGATGGGTTACACGTGGGGGCTCGTCCGGGATGGGAGTGAGGTTTAGGGGGGTAAGTGTAACAGAGGCCAGCAGGTGCTATGCAGGTAAATCTCACTCCTCTGACCTCTAAAGGTGCTCTAGTGACAGACGCTAGAGGTCATGGTCTTTAGCCTCCTTGCTAGAGCAAAGAATCGCTGGTTCGATCCCAGCTCAGAGTGTGTTGCGTGCAGTGAGACAGATAGGTTACATATATATAATAATTTATTTTCTTTTCAGCTTAATCCCTTTATTAATCTGGGGACGCCACAGCGGAATGAACCGCCAACTTATCCAGCAAATGTTTTATGCAGCGGATGCAACCCATCTCTCTTTAGCCTACCCAATTCACCTATACCTCATGTCTTTGGACTTGTGTGGGGAAATCGGAGCACCCAAAGGAAACCACAGGAGAACATGCAAACTCCAAACAGAAATGCCAACTAAACCAGCCGGGGCTCAAACCAGCGACCTAATTGCTGTGAGGCAAAAGTGCTACCCACTATGCCACCATGGCGTAACAACGCAAATCTTCAGTTTTTTGGGGGTGGGGTACATTGTTTTATGTTCAATCCATTTAAAATTGTAAAAATGAATAAGTTAACTTAATGTATTCATGTTGTCTCAACAAAAATTGATTGTGTGGAACCCATCACTTTTGACAGTGTATTTAAAATGTTGTAAATGTTGTAAAATCTTATTAGTTTCTATAAATTTAAGTGGCTTGAGCATGAATACAATTAAGTTGTCCCAGAAAAAACCCCCACAAAAATTGTGATGTTTTAACTTATTTTAAATAAGTAGTTTGAACAAACTAACATCATTTTATAACTTTTATTTTGTATTTTAAATGGGTAAAGCTGATACATGTATTTTTATTACACCCCATCCCTACCAGTACATCATCATGATACATCAACATTGTCTAATGCTTGCGTACATATATGCCAACAAACTGTTATGTTAAATATGCAAATATAGCCTCAAATGCGGTCATTTCCTTGGTCATTGTGTTTGTTGACACAGTCATACTGTATTCACTAACATTTATTTTTGAGACTTTTGGCCCCAATCACCTTCCATACTAGATTGACAAGTTTGACTGTTGTGTTTGCATCTTTTTGCTGTGTATCACGCAGTACAGGGCATTATAAAAACATAGCATAATTTGGCAAACAGAATCAACACTGCTTATTTTTATTTTATAAACCGGATCAACATTTACAGGTTTTGAGCTGTGAGAACAATTCATTCGCAAATCAGGTGCTCTTTTAATGAACTATCGCTTGAACTTTCATTGCAACTGGTGCAGAAATTCAAAGGCCCGTCACACACATTCACATACACCCCTAGCCTGTGTTTGGATTTGGGTGAAGCGTCCTAATTAGTAGGAGGGAGGTAAAGGGCTGCGGCTTTGGCCCGCTTCACAGCTCTTGTGGCCTCTTCCTCCCCTCCGCCGAGTGTATAAACAATAACAGTGGCCGCTCTGAAAGGACACAGGTGTCAACCATTGTGTGCTTTTTGAAAAGCACAGAGAGAGGGAGGTTATAGGGCCAGAAGGGTGGGCTCACACACCCTTTTCACATAACTGCAAGCACCCCCTTCAGCAGCTCACAGCTTGACTAGTACTGTCTCACTGTGGACGGGAGATGTTGGTCAAGAATAACCACAGTACTGTGTCTGCATTCAGACCTGAGGTGCTATTTGTGGTGTTTTTTAGAATGCAGATTTTTTTTAAAGAGTTTTAATAAAAACAGATTATTGACTCAAAGATGCTTAGATAATATTACAATTACACAGATAGCTCAGCCCAAAACTAAAATTCTGTCATCATGTTTTAATCCTTCAATTGTTCGATACCTAGTTGAGCTTCGTTCTTCTGTTGATCACAAAATAGATATCATGAAAAATGGTGATCGCTGCAACCCTTTGACCTCCATAGGATTTTTTTCTTACTATGGATGTCAGTGGGTTTAAGCAACCAGCATTCTTCAAAATATCTTATTTCAAGTAGATAATAAATGTTTATGACCACATGAAGGAGAATACATTATGAAGAAATGTCATTTTTGGGTGAACTATCATTTAAATGGTGTTGACTCGCATGTGAATTAGTACTATTGAAACCAGTTTTGTGAAAGGAATATAAGACCTTTTTGTGGGTAAGATAATTAATTATTCATTAATCAAATTATTCTGAGTACATCTGACCTATGAGAACAATTCTTGGTAGCACTTTATTTTAGTTTTTTTGACAAAAGACTGGGTTTTCGTAAATGGCTTTGGCATTTCTGTGTTGTGATGATAAGCACTACTAGTTGCTAAATAAACAGACTGCCCTATTGATTAAAATCCCCTACAATATTGCCTTATTGGTTAAAATTCCCATGTTTACTTAAACATTAAATAAAGAAATTACGTAAAAATCTTTAATTAATTCATTTTTTTGGTTATCTAATTTTTTTCCAGATGTAACATAATTTGATTATCACCTACACTTTTTGTGGGTAATTATTCATCTGACTTATGAGTACATCTGACTTATGAGAACAATTCTTGGTAGCACTTTATTTTAGTGTATTTCCCCCACATTATATACACTATACCTGACAAAAGTCTTGTCATTGATCCCAGTTGAAAGAGCAACTTATCTAATAACTAATAGTTGATCATTTGGAAAAGTGGCAGAAGGTAGATTTTTCCGATGAATCAATTGTTGAACTGCATCCCAATCATCACAAATACTGCAGAAGACCTATTGGAACCCGCATGGACCCAATTCTCACAGAAATCAGTCAAGTTTGGTGAAGGAAAAATCATGGTTTGGGGTTACATTCAGTTTGGGAACGTTCAAGAGATCTGCAGAGTGGATGGCAACAACAACAGCCAAGACATTTGTGCTGCCCATTACATTACAAACCACAAGAGAGGGCAAATTCTTCAGCAGGATAGCACTTCTCATACTTTGGTAATCAAAGTTTCTGAAAGCAAAGAAGGTCAAGGTGCTCCAGGATTGGCCAGCCCAGTCACTGGACATGAACATTATTGAGCATGTCTGGGGTAAGATAAAGAGGGAGGCATTGAAGATGGCAATCTTGATGAACTCTGGGAGTCCTGCAAGAATGCTTCTTTTCCATTACAGATGACTTTATTAATAATATAATATGTAAGTATAAATAATGTAATATGTAATTAATATTTGTAATATGTAAGATACATATGATAATAGGGGCGACACAGTAGCGCAGTAGGTAGTGCTGTCACCTCACAGCAAGAAGGTCGCTGGTTCGAGCCTCGGCTGGGTCAGTTGGCATTTCTGTGTGGAGTTTGCATGTTCTCCCTGTGTTCGCGTGGGTTTCCTCCGAGTGCTCCGGTTTCCCCTACAGTCCAAAGATATGCGGTACAGCTGCATTGGGTAAGCTAAATTGTCCGTAGTGTATGTGTGTGAATGAGAATGTATGGATGTTTCCCAGAAATGGGTTGCAGCTGGAAGGGTATCCGCTGCATAAAACAAATGCTGGATAAATTGGCGGTTCATTAACCCCGGATTAATAAAGGGACTAAGCCAACAAGAAAATGTATGGATACAGTCGTCCAAGCTCATGGGAGTCATACCCAATAGTTCATTTTCCACTACACCCTGACTTTATATTCTATACTGTCTTTATTTCTGTTAGGTGACAAGACTTTTGTTTTCGCAAAGACAAACCTTACTGTGCTAATTAAATAATTAAAAATCAAGGCATTATCATATTTTGCTCAAATAAGCGTAATCTAGAGGCCTAGATAGAGATAGATAGATAGACAGACAGACAGACAGACAGACAGACAGACAGACAGACAGACAGACAGACAGACAGACAGACAGACAGACAGACAGACAGACAGATAGATAGATAGATAGATAGATAGATAGATAGATAGATAGATAGATAGATAGATAGATAGATAGATAGATAGATAGATAGAAAGTGTCTGTAGTTCATGTTGATGGTGATGTAGGAGCGGGTGGGGGATTTATTGCTCAGCATTAGGAGCTCTAATCTGTTGCAGGTGTTACTGGCTGCTATCCCAGCCAGCCGGGCCGTTTCTTCCCCCTGGAGGCCCCATCATGAGTGTGTATGTAGGCATGTGTGTGTGTGTGTCTGAGAAAAAAGGGGAAAGTGTGAGCAAAAAGAGATAGTGTGTATGTAATACGTTAGGCACTGCATGTTAAGTAGGAGGAGGTTCTGGCTTTGGTTTCTCCTCTTAAACCTAGTCAAGTATATGAGAATTGATACGGCCTGGCATAATTTCAGCTCTTCTCTGAATTATGATCCACCCCTAGTAATTTCTGCGAATTAATGTTGAGCATCTCTCTAATGAAGGACTCAGTCAGGAGAGAAAAGTCCTAATCGTGTTGGTCATGCAATCAAACCACCTACTGGCCAAACTTTTATGATAGAGAGTGGCACGTGCACTTACAAGGGTTTTAGTGATTATTACTAAGAGACTGCTGCCATCCTCTGGACATATTGTGATATGACATCTAAAGTAGCCTATGTGGTAATAAAATGGTTTATTGGGGATGGGATTCTTATGGCAATATTCTCAAAAGTTTCAACATAAATGAAAGTTATAAGAATGATTTTCTAATAAGTAGCCTACAGATTTTGTGTTCATCTTCCATGTCTTATTAAGACGCACTGACCGCGCGTGCCTTCAATAGGTGTGTCGTCGCCTAACATGGTGTCTTTAAACTACAAATTATCAGTTTTTGAAAGCTGTAAAGGTTAAATTTTAGCAGTCATAATCCTCAAGCGACTATTATTTAGTGGAAAATCGTTATCATTTGAGATAATCTCGTCAGAAAGAGGACAAGCGTTACAAATGTGTTAAAGAGGGTAAGTCGTTGAGTAAGGTTGCCAGGTTTTCGCCCTCCAACTCTCCCAATGGTCCAATTGTTGAGTCAAAAATCGCCCAAAAACTACGGCAATAACATAAAAATTCAAAATATGCAATCAGACATTCGTAAATTATTTTACATCACCACATGCATTAGACATTTTTTGGAAGTTTTTTAGTAACTGCGGGTCTATCAGTAGCTAATTATAATGATATTATCATTAAAAATCATCTTATGCCTTCTGATGTCCAGTAAAAAGGCGGGGGGAAACCTTACACTTGTGAAATTAATTTTAAAGATATTTTCACAATCTAAAATAAACATTCAAGATACTATTATTCTGTAAATCGATGGATTTTCTTCTGCAGATGATACTTTCGCAGAAATAATGTTGCAACACTTGCAGGAGATTCATGTCAATCTGTTGCCATAAAAACGAAAACACCCGGTTATAGCCTACAATGTACTTCACAAATGTTTACTCTGTTTCCTAATCCTAGCAGTTTTTGTCATTGTTAGAATATAAATTTGGTAGGCTGTAAAACATTTCAGCTCAATATGTCAAGCAAGAAGCCAAACATTTAACCGCAGAATAAAAATACAACCTGAGGCAAGTGGTAAAAAGTATTTCAATTCTTGCCAACCCTGTTGAGTTGCCAACACAAAGAAAACATGATTCCAGATTAAGAACACTAATGTTTGTTGATGGTTTCAGACTATAAAAATGTGCACATTCCGAACAGTCAATATACAATATGTTTGATTAAAACTCTTTAAACATCACAGCAATAATGTAGGTCTATAAATCACCGTCATAGCTTTGATAGTCTCAATTCACTTAAAAATTCTAAAGTAAATTCTCAACTAAATTAATGTTATTAAATATATTTGGGTCTTGGGTGAAAGGCTCTCATCCTCTTCATGATCAATGGCGCTTGGTGTGTTATCACAAAAAAACTAATGTTCTTCTCCACACATAGATTCCCAATGAACTGTCAGTTTCCAGTAAGTGCTTCCATATCCATTTAAGGATTATATGTGTAGGAGTTTTGAACCACTTTATCCCTTAAGTAGGGGAACCAATCCCTGAAGAGAGTTGCGTAGAAGGTGTACCATGGGTAAAAGGACTCAGTCTGTCGAGTTGCTCCAGCTTGGATAATCTGCAAGGCGGCTTCGTGTGCAGGGTAGGCAGTCATGTTGATGTAACCTCTGCATCAAACACATCACAGATAGGAAGAAGGTGACTTTTATTGCCCACTTAAGCTGTTATGTGTGATAGGGATTTTTGAGTTACACAAGTCAACTGCTATTTATGACTATATTAGACTTTGTTTGTGTTCTTTAGTACTTTAGTAGAACTGTGATAGCAACTCCTGCCAAAACTTAAATGCAGAATTTTAGACATTGTGATTGTTTGGTACACTAAGTCTTAGTTAATATACTTGTATACAATTATAAGATACTTGTTAGCTAGGAGGCTTATACAACACATATTCAATTTAAAATTTAATCCTAAGAAATAACCCATCCTCACATATCTGTCAGAACTTTAAAAAAATATTTTCTATCAGCAGTAGTTCAGTAGTAAGTTTAATGAATTTACTAGCTTAAAAACCAGAGCTCTTGATGTTATTTTGATCTTACTTGATTTTCTCCATGGCACTATCTGTGTCGATCAGGCCGAGTATGCATATGGTTATGGACACGTTGCTTTTTTGCATTGCTAGCTCATTCTGAAGCCCTCCAAAGAAACCGTTGAGTGCAAACTTAGTTGCGGCATACGGCAATGCAAAGGGAGCACACATTTTTCCTGTGGGAAATAGATGTTTTTCCGGCATGTTTGTTAATTCAACCAGATTTTTGAGGGGAAACGTTGTATGTTTTAATTACCTAGAAATGAGGAAACAACAACGATCGATCCTTTACTTTTTTCAAGAGTCGGCAAAGCAGTTTGAGCCATCTGTAGGTAACTGAGAAAATTCACCTGTAAGAGGGTAGAAAAACAATAAATGTGGCATTAGGTCAAACTGAGGCAGTGGTGTTAGTTAATGAATTACAAATTCTGTGTGGAGTTTCTCCCCGTGTTCGCGTGGGTTTCCTTCGGGTGCTCTGGTTTCCCCCACAAGTCCAAAGACATGCGCTGTAGGTGAATTGGGTAAGCTAAATTGTCCGTAGTGTATGTGTGTGAATGAATGTGTATGGATGTTTCCCAGTGAGGGGTTGCAGCTAGAAGGGCATCTGCTGTGTAAAACATATGCAGGTTAAGTCGGTGGTTCATTCTGCCGTGCCGACCCCAGTTTATTAAAGGGACTAAACCAAAAAGAAAATGAATGAATGAATATATTTTAAAAATGTGTACTTTTACTTTACTACTTTTTAATACAGTATCAGTATTTTCTACTGCAGAATTTTCCTTCAGCCTGCAGTCACTAATTCTGTATGTTTATTGTTTTTGATTGCGGTGGTTGTCAAGAAAAACCATTCCCATGATCCTTGTCCAATCATGCAAAATCCTTACATGCAATGACCTAGAGACTGAATGTCACTGATAACAAAGATTAAGGATGACTACTGTATGATTATTGTTTGATGTAATTATGAAATGGCATTAAACAGTAACTAAATGCAGCACAAAACGTTTTAACACGCATTCACGAATTGCAGGTATTATATCAGTGCTTCTATCACTGCTGGACACGTGTAGCGTTTAAGCCAGGTGTTCAAAGTGCATAAGAATTAACATATTGTCACATCTAGACCCCGCTACCTTTTTTGGGAGATTTTTAAGTTACTAACAAAGACGTAAATGCATCAGCCTGCTTTCTGTTGGCTTATTATAGGTACTTATATTAATGTGATGTGCTCTGAAATTAAGTTAGTCTCACAACTTTTTATTTATAGTTTTAAGGTGAAAGATTTTTCACAATGTTATACTCCCTACTCTTGTGTACTTTTAGAGGTGCTATGTTTTACTTTTACTTTTATACTTTGATACTTTCACTCTACTTGCACTATTTGTTTTTGGAAAGCAATGGTACTTTTTCTTGAATATGATTTTTCAGTATACTCCCCTCCACTGCAGTGCAGTCATATTAAACATTGTTTGGTGAGCAAAATCCTGCCAATTTAATCTATAATTGGGGATTTCAAATGAGAGTAAAAGATTTCTCCAGCCAAATTTCGCAATGAGTTGAACCACATGCATCTTTTCCTGCCTCTTTTGTAACAGCACATAGTTTAGGTTTATAGCACACATGGTTCACTAAAAAGACTACAATAAACTTGTGAGGCTTGTCTTATCTGAAAGTACAGCAGTGTGAATAGCATTAGAGAGCTAAAGTGATTTTATTTTTAGTTTATTATGAATGCTACATTTCCCAGAGATGGGTTGCGTCTGGAAGGGCATCCGCTGTGTAAAACATATGCTTGATAAGTTGGCGGTTCATTCCGCTGTGGCGACCCCAGATTAATAAAGGGACTAATATTGATGACTTTTGCAGTGTGTCCATTTCTTATCTGCATTTACTTTCATTATTTTATAAACCTGCATTAGTTGCATTATATGAACTTTAGGTTAGAAATGGCAGTGTTTCTCAACCATGTTCCTGGAAGACCACCAACACTGCATGTTTTGGACGTCTCCTTTGTCTGTCACATCCATTACAGGCCTTTCAGTCTCTGCTGAATGAGCTGATGATATAAATTAGGAGTGTAGAAGAGGTGAAAACATGTGCAGAGCTGGTGGTCCTCCGGGAATGGTTGAGAAACACTGGCATGGGGCAAATGAATACTAACAGAAATCTAATTTTTTGTTTTTTCAGTAAAATCTCCAATAAATGAAATTTTTATTGTGATTTTGCACCTCTAGTAGCCATCGCGTGTGCTGAACATCTCCATCCCACATTTGGTATGGACTGGGCCCGATGTGGTTCAGAACCAGGTAATCCAGTCCTCCAAGCTGTTCGATGGCGTACTTCACCACAAGATCGGCATCAGAGGGGCTCGCCATGTCCGCAGGGATGTAGAAAGCCTTTTGAGCCCCCATTTCCCGGCACTTGCTCACAACCTGAGTCAGATAAAACATATTGAAGCAATCAAATATGCTTGAAGCATGAATGATAGCAGAAACTCAACTGACCTGTTCTAAGACATTTCCTCTCCTCGCGGTGATAACGAGTTGAGCTCCTAAACGGGCATAATGGTACGCCAGCTGCTCGCCAATGCCAGTACTGGCACCAGTCACCAGCACCCGAGAACCTTTCAATGACTCTAAAAAACATATTGCAATGTATGACAGTTGTTAACAGCTGTGTTCAATGTTCACTGTTGTAAAGGGCAAATGACAATTGCAGCTTTCTGTTATCACAATATTGTTATTTAGGGATGGTCTTTTCCAATTGGTCACATTTATTTTGTGGAAAGTTACTTTGAACTTTTTCCAAAAGCCTCTTTGTATGCTGGCAAACGCTCTGTGGCAAGATCTCTCTAGCTGAAACTGCTAAACTGGGGGGCAGAGCTACTCTGTTGCTTGTTACACATCCTGAATTACATAAATGTCATGTCAGACAGCTGATTTCATTTTTTTTGGATAAACATATATTGAATATTTATACATTTGTGAGCTAATACTTGGTGATTTCTGCACTTTTATCTGAAAAGGCACAGAAGTTCATGTTGATAGCTATCAAATTCAGACATCACAGATTTGTGCAAATCTATCACATGAGCTGCCAAACGAAGAAAATCCATTTTTGATGACCCTAACAGGAGATAGAGTGCAATATTTAGCTCTGTTTGAAAAGTTTTATGAATAGGCCAGTTCACTTGGGGGCAGGTCATGTTCCTTTATTTAACACACTTGACTGCTCACTTGCACGTAGTGAAGAGATTGAATTAACTGCAGTCGCAATAACATATGCATTTGTTCATATAGCAAAAATGATGTTATCTTGCTTTACACAAACTAGCTGGTTTGATAAGCCACACAAATAAATAAGAATTGCACATAATAAGACCTTTAATGTTAGCTTACTATATCTTATTTGGTATTAAAAGAATTACATTGTATGTTTTCTACACGTTTATGTCAAGCTCCAACAGTGTTGCGGAATTATACTGTAACATTTTAAGTGCTTTTTATTTTATGGATCTGTTGCCTGGGTTTTGAATTTCAAGAGAAAAATAATGTTTTATTTTAGGAATAAGAGTGATTTAAACACGTAGATAATTGCGTTTATTTAAATAGACAAATATTTCCACAAGCTTTCCCCCATATGTAGCTTTTTGTAGCACAGGCTACTTCCTAAATAGATGGAAAAACTTATCACTTATCAATTTATAGACAATAGAATACATTTTACAGCACGTAGATAAACAAAGACTGTTAAACTCACCCTTATTAAATGATGGAGCACTCCATCGGACCGCAATGAACGCGACGCATATGCTGCAAAGCAGTAACTTGGAATAAAGCTTCATTTGTAGGAATAAAAATATGGGTAATCTGTGCACAGCTTACACACTTTCTGAAGTCTGTAGTCGACACCCAGAGAACAGGCAGAACAAGTTTTATAATTCCAAGTTCAGACAGGCGGAGCCAAATACCAAAGTACAGTCCGCTTTTAGATAGTAATCTTGGGAGCAATTAATGCGTTTTGTAACTTCTGTTAGTATTGTGTTATTATCAGTAATTCTTGTTTTATTTGCAGCATTACGTTGATGTTGTTGATGGGTTTATACAGAACAAATGGACAGGTTATGAAATAGTAAACCGAAAGTAAGCCTAAATTCACTTAGGTTAACTTTTTTCTTTTTTAAACTTAAGTGCAGTATTGTGCGCGGCTCTGCTAAAGATTATTTGAAATTAATATTGCAATATAAAATCTGAACAACGTCTCTTAAAAATAGTCTACAATTAATCAATCATTCCGAACCACAGAAAAAGCACAATCATGTACCGTGGCGACACTTTCAACACATAAATAATACCGAATTGTCTATTAAAATAACACCCTTTTGGTTTTAATGTTTTTTTTATATATATGTATATGTTCAAAAATACTCAACCTTATATTACGTTTTATATATTCGTCGTTCATTGTGTCGAATGTGCTGCTTTAGCACAGCTGGATTCAAAACGAACTTTATTGCTACCAGTTCGGTTTGCGGGTGCAAATGCCCTTGTCGGTGAAACTCGCTGACAAAATAGTAAAGCAGAACATCCAGTGAAGCGTTTTATTTCGAAATTTTGCACTTTAGAGCATAATTTTCCATTTAAAAACATGGCTGCCAAGATTTTCCCTGTCGTCAAGTAAGCGTTTCTGTGTTGTTTTTGTGTCTGTAGCATGTTAGCAGTTAGCATACAAGTGTCTCTTTGGATTAAAGTGTTTGTTATACTTCAAATACTGTTATGCTTTATGTAATTAAATATCTATATATTACATTCAAGTTAAATAAGCTCGTATTTTAGTTGCTATCTTCACTCACATGGTCGTTTAAATAAAGCTAGCATGCTAATTACTCTATTCAGCAATAACTTATGACTGTAAAATGTTAAATGCTGCTTTGTTTTATTTTTTAATTTTGAGGTAATCATTTTTATTTTAAGTAATCCTCATATGTTTTGGGTCATAATAACCAGAGAAGCTTGTAAAAGTGCACAATTTCCTTCAGCTTGACTTTGAATGGCTGTGTTTGTGTTTCTGTATGTTTTAGGTTTGCCACAAAAGTGACCATTGCTGGAGGAGCCCTGTATGTGGCATATGATTCAGGACTTCTAGGAGGTAGTAATGAGGGATCTGTGGCCTTGGCCCGAGCTAAATCAGCCATTCCACCTGCTGTGGACGAGTGGATGAAGTACTTTGGCTTCGAGGTATGACGATAAATAAAACTGTGTATGATTGAAACCGAAAGTAGAACTTAACTTTTTGATGTAGTGTAAAGCTACAGTATAGAAGAATGGCAGATAGCAGCACTGATGCTACTGAATAAAAAGAGCGATAGTAGGGAAGTCTTTTGGTCAAATAAATAGTCTTCATGCACAGAAGGCTGTTAACCTTTGGTATTAAAATGCATCGCAACACCTTCATACAAAAAAACAAAACAAAACAAAACAAAAGAAAAACATTTCATTAACTAGGGATGCAACATTTATAGTCTGTGGAATAATCACAGTTTCATGGTTTTCACAATTGACCCTTTCGCAAAGCCTTGCCCTCCTTTGTTACTATTGTTACACCTGTCAAGCTTTCGTGCCTGGCACGTCTATATCAATATGTATGTGTCATTTTTGGTGAACAGGTGCGATATCTTAGAGAGCCAGACTAAAAAGGACAGCAGTATGCATTACAGGGGTATATTCACTACATCATACGCAACCGATTAGAAAATAATTTAATCATAATTGAAGCTAAAGCCTAACCGCCTCATACGTTGACCATTCAACAGCTTAGTTCATGCACAGCAGGATAGGTGAAATTTAAAAATAATATAATAATAATAAATTAAACTGTGGTTTCTCTTTTTTTTAGTCAAAAAGCCTGATAGATTGTTGTGCAATTAAATATAGTGTTACTAACCGATAACGAAACACGCATGGACAATGTTTCTACATAATTCATTCATAGAAAGAACAGCCAGAAAGGGAAAATTGATAGATGTGTGCTAAATAGTAGCATCACTGACCCATAACCATGTACAGTACCTTTAACTGTCAGTATGTTTGTGTTCTTTTCATACCGTTTTTTATTCTAATTTGCAGTTAAGTGGAAAAATAAATAGATTGAAATGAAAATCAAAGTATAAATAGCAGAGGTGAACAAATAGATTTCCCTTCCAGCAAATATTAATCCGACACCAGATATAAAAGCAGACACTGACTGACCCGCTATAATGCCGTCACCAATGACTAAATCTCCAAAAGACAGATGAAAACATTGGTGACTTATAGCACTGACATGGACATGAGGGATATACAGTAAAAGGCTGAAAAACAGCTGCGGGTGAAGTATGTTGATCGCAAGTGCTCAGTTTGTGATCATCTCTCTGTTTTGTTCTGTTGATATGTAATCCAAACATTCATAGCTTGAAACATGACTGAATTGTGCTGTTTTTACAGGCCAGCTTGATCCTCTCTGGCATTTCTCTTCATGGGTTTTAGCTTTTGGAAAAATAAAAAAATTCCACCTCCCTGTGCAAACTTTTAAGATATCGAGTATAAGCTAAATTGTAGGCCTTAAAGTCTTAAATCTACTGAAATGTTGTGTTGTTGGTCCTAATTTTCCTTTGTTCATGTATAGCTACACAATCTGGCCATTGACACCCATGCAATCGCCAACAATCCATCTCTATAAAACTTTTTATTTAAAAATAGCATTTAATTACTTTCCTTACAGTAAAATTTGCTTAAGTCCTCCATTTATTTACTACTGAAGAAACTGACCTGACCTATATATATATATATATATATTTCGGTCAGGTC
>CAIGQQ010037719.1:11869000-11901768 GCA_903798035.1 Danio albolineatus | reverse complement strand
CCACAGTCTCCCACTGTGCTTTGTTCGTGTCCAAGACAGGAAATTTCTTCACGTTGCCCCTAAAGTTCACTTTGACAGTGACGGGGAGGTTCATGACTGTGAGCCAGAGTCAACGGAAGCGTTTGATGCGGGGATATGATGCTCTAAATGCCCGTGGTGCTGTCAACACTGTGAGACTTGTCTTTTGCGTTCTTGTTTACATCGCTAGATTCAGACACGCCCCCAATGTACGTCACAGGAAGTGTCTCGGATTTGCTTACGTTCGAACAAAATAATTCATTATTTTTACGAAATATCAAAATGAAAATTGTTCAAAGGCAAACTTACGTGTTTAATTGTTCTTGTGAGTACTTATATTGTGATTTCATCAAATAATTTATTTACAGAGAAAGATATGACGCAGGCATGCGCTTCACTCTTTTTCAAGTCGTCAAGAACATAGACATGTCAAAATACATAGATACCGTTTTAAAGGGGATATTCACGTCAGGGATCAGATTGACCTTTTAAAGAGAGAAAGAGTGGGAACGATAATCTGTGGCCCATAATGTCAAGCTCTATCATTATAAATAATAATTCGTTTAAAAATTAATTATTAATTTAAAAATAAATCAATAATTTTACCATTATTACTTACAAGAACAATAGTGGAGATTTTAAAAATAAAATTATTATTATTATTATTATTATTATTATTATTATTATTGTAGACTGAAGTAATTGACAGCTATGTTATGTTCTATTCTTGGCAAGGGTTAAAAGCTTTGTGAATGGATTAATTTTAATCTTTTTTTTTGATAAGGGAAAATGAAAATCTTTTTTAACTGTGATGTTTGACAAGATCCTTAGCGTTTAGCCCTGTATAAGTCTAAAATTTAATTCTTAATGGTCTTAAAAATGTCTTAAGTCTTAAATTTAACTTCTTGAAACCTGCAGAAACCCTGATTCAAGTGAATTTGAGAATTAAAGGTTTGTTAATAATCAGCTTGGTTAATCTCTGCATCTCTTCATCACACTTCATGTAAATAAAAAGTCTTATCAACTTACTTTTGAATAGTAACAGGTGTGTGTGTGTATGTGTGTGTGTTTGCTAATCAAATACTTCTTCATAATATACCATGTTTTTTCAAAGTCAAACTGTTATAATGATCTTTAATAAAATATTTTAGCTTCCAGCAACCCCCAAAATTGAGTTCTCCCCATTGGATGCTTGGAACTCAGGTAAATTCCTCTGTATTTGGTGACAAATTTATGTAATTAATTTTACAACACACAGTATATAAATATACTATAGTCATGTAATCGCTTCATTTTTTTTTTTTCCCCCACTCAGGGGTCCAGAAGTCTATCCACGCTTTATCGGTCGCTCCGTCCACAGTTGGTGACTACACCAAACAAGGCATGCAATACGTTAAAGACCTGTCAAAATGAATCTTCAACGTTAGTGTAAGATGCTATCTATCGAGAAATTTCAATCATTGAGAAGACTTGGACACATCAAGAAGCATTTTTCATTTCATATATACATCACAGACTGAATTCCACTCACTTTTGAGGAACAACAATTGGAAATATTGAAGATTCTACTTGTGCAAACCAAAATATGTCCTTTTAAAATATGTACTTCAGATAGAAAAACAATTGTTAAAAATGAACCCTGATTTCAAATAATTTAAGCGCTTTCTTTATGTGTATTGCTACTCAACACTTGTATTTATTTGGGAAGTCTCTTCCTGGAAATGCTCTGTTTTGGCATTGTCCCATCTGAAATGTACCTTTTATGTACAAAAGCACTGTAACAGAGGTTTGTATAGTTTATAATCCCGTGTTGCTCTGTCTAATGTAAAAATAAATCGCGTCAAATATTTTGATCAATGTTTTTTTTTTCTGTGTGATTTGCATTGGACTACTAATACTTTACAAGAAAACGACTCATGGAAACAATCAGATGACCCGCTAACCACATCAAATGCTTCATTAGTAACACTATTCATTTTTACCACAGAGTAAAGCTGCATTCGTGTGAAGATAGACCTCAACTCCTTTTTTCGTCTCTTGACTCATTTTGAAAGTAATATAGAGGTCATTTATATACATTTGTATTACCAGAAAATATTATACTTAGACCATGTAGGTGCATAGAAACTTTTTTTTTTCTTTTTTTTTTTCATTATGGCCTACATAGTTAAGGAAGGAAACGGAGCAAGAGATATGATCAAAATGTCATATATCACGATATACAATCTTATCACGATTGTTTCTAATGTGGGTTTTTAGGACAATTGGGCAAGTTACTGAGAATTTGGACCATGGAAAGTTCTCAAGCTTAAAGTAGAGCTGGACGATGTTTTAAATATGTTTCTTAATTTTGGTCAATACAATATAATTCTGGTGTCGATCTATGGATCAAAAATACTTTTTTTTAAAATTAGTAGCAAAGTGACTGATTTAAGAACAGTGTTTTTTTTATATATATATATTTAAAAATAGTTCTTGTGTTGAATGTTGTGCTAATACTGTCATCAATGAAATCTTTTGGTGGTGAGTTTAATATCAATGCCAAGCACGTCTTGCTTGTCTTTGGGGTACAAATCAAGATTTTTGCTGAAATCTGAACGCTCCCTCATCCAGACTTCAAGGTTCCAAACTCTTTTAAAGTCCAGAAATAAACAAATAAGAAAAAGCATCCTCAAAACAGAGCACGTGTTTAGTGGTTCAATCAGAATATTCAGACTATTATTATCCTCTGTGTCAGTATAGGCCAAACATTCACCAGAGCACTGTTGTTTTCATGCATGTCGCACTCGGTTGCATGCATCCATTGTATAAGTCAGCACAAAGTTCTTGTGAATGACCCCCTTATACTGGCACTGAGTAGAAGAAACTGCCGAATAATAATAAAAAATGTTTCATGTGCGTACAAAGGGATTCTCGTAGCTTTATAATATTCTGATTAAACCACTGAAGCTGTTTGGTCTGTTTTAATACGTTTAGGAACTTTGCTATATTTGAAGAATAATAGAGTTCTCAGATTTCAATTTGTGTTCTGAAGACTAATGAAGGTCTCAGGCTTTCGGAACAAACTGAGGGTGAATAATCAATAACATAATTTTTACATTTTGGAGTGAACTAACCCTTTAAAGCAGGGGTTACTAACTTTGTTTTTGGACACCTTCCTGCAGATTTCAGTTGCCACCCGGATCAAACACACTTGATTGTAATTATCAAGTCTTGCTTAAGCTCCTAAATGAATTGGTTCAGTTGTGTTTGATCAGGGTTGGAGCTGAACTCAGGAGGAGAGTAGATCAGAGATACGTCATTTGCTTGCGCAACAAGCAGAATGAAAACAGAAAGGACCCGCCATGTTTAATACACAGCCGAGAGACAATGCTCCGAAATAATATAAGCATATAATAACGAGCCATGGTCGACCCGAGCTTAAACAAACCTTGTCGTCGTCTTGAATAGCCAAAAAGCCAAGAAGAAGAGCAGATTCTTATGGGTCACGAGCCCATAAGCGCGAGGGCGAGAGGTTTCGCTTTGCGCTCGCGTGCGCGTCAATATTTGAAATAACAAAGTTCTTAACCTGGATTATTATAAACTCAGAATGACGGAATTACTCTCTAACGAGAGAATAATGACGGAGAGGCTGCATGTACTGGTGAACATAAAAGACACAGATGAAAGCTCTGCACTGACTGTTTTTGAACCTAAATAAGGGCTAAATGTCTGCTGTGTGTAGTTTTTCTGTAATTTGGTAAATTAATTTATTTTATATAATCGCGGACCGTAGGCTATTTCGCATCATTGATCTGCAGTTATAATCAGATCATGTTCAGTCAGAAATGAACATTTATAAACCAGTGTTTATGTGTATAATAAAGCATCTGTTTTGTGAGAAGTGCTTCTCGTATGATTTGTGAACGACCCATAAAGCTTTACTGTAGACATTTCCTCGAGCGAAAATGACGTCTGTCGTACACCACGCCCACCAAAAGAGTACCCTTTAGCAGTGGAAACGCAAGCCTGATAAAGGTGACCCGTAACGACCCGTACCGTACTGTACCACTCAGTTGAAACGGGCCATTAATGGCTACAGCCCCATTGACACCCTCTGCCAATGCATTGATGTAATTAACAATTGGATGTGCCAAAACTTTCTTCAGTTAAATAAAGAGAAAACTGAAGTGATTGCATTTGGGAACAGAGATGAGGTTCTCAAGGTGAATGCGTACCTTGGCTCAAAGGGTCAAACAGCAAAATATAAGGTCAAGAATTTTGGAGTGACTCTGGACTCAGATCTGAGTTTCAATAGTCATGTCAAAGCAGTAAGTAAATCATCATACTATCATCTCAAAAACATTGCAAGAATCAGATGCTTTGTTTCCAGTGAAAACTTAGAGAAACTTGTACATGCTTTTATCAGCAGCAGGGTGGATTACTGTAATGGGCTCCTCACTGGCCTTTCCAAAAAGACAGACAGTTGCAGCTCACCCAGAACGCTGCGGCCAGGATTCTGACCAGAACCAGCAAATCAGCACATCACACCTGTCCTCAGGTCTTTACACTGGCTCCCAGTTACAATCGGAATAGATTTTAAAGTATTATTACTTGTCTATAAATCACTAAATGACCTCAATACATTACAGATATGCTCACTGAATACAAACCCAACAGATCACTCAGATCTTTAGGATCATATAAATTAGAAGTTCAGTCAAAGCAGGGAGAATCGGCTTTCAGCAACTACAGTATGCCCCTCGCTGCTGGAATTAGCTTTCAGAAATGATCAGATGTGCTCCAACATTAGGCACATTGAAATCAAGAATTAGAACACATCTGTTTAGCTGTGCCTTTACTGAATGAGCACTGTGCTACATCCGCCAGATAGCACTGTTATGTCTTTCTTTTCTTTTTTATTCTTTTATAACCTGTTTTTAACACATTGTAATCTTAATCATTTTTATTATTTGTTTTTATTTTCTTATACTTGTCTCTTTTATTCCTGTTTATTTGAAGCACTTTGAATTGCCGCTATGTGTGAAATGTGCTATATAAATAAATTTGCCTTGCCTTGCCTTAAGGAAGTGGTCTGGAATGCATTCCAGACAAAACTGGACAGGTCTCCGTGCATCTGGTTGGTAAAACCACATAAGAAAATTTGATTCATTTCAAAATAAAATAAAAAAATTAGGGCTGTCCAAAAATTAATCGAGATTAATTACATCAAAAATAAAAGTTTAACATAATATTTGTGTGTGTACTGTGTATATTTATATTATGAATATATAAATACACAAATGCATATACTTGATAAAATGTTGGTTTATATTTAGATATCTTAAAAAATATATGTGTATGACACAAATTTTACATTTGAATATGATGTAACTACTTTGATGTAACTTTTTTCTATATAGTTTTGGCTTCTATGAATGTGTTTCTCACATATACATAATAAATATATATAACACACACACTTATTATGTCAAAACAAACTTTTATTTTCGATGTGATTAATCACGATTAATTTTTGGACAGCCCTAAAAAAAATCCTTGAGAGTGCACATGTTGTGGGCTTTATGACCATCAGATAAGCACAAAAGCAATGGAAGGCCACAGGTGACAGTTTGAGATGTTTGTTTTTCCTTTATGCTTTTTTTAATTATGATTTAATTTTATTTTTCGCAGTGAAATGAAAAGAGATGAATAATAATAAAAGAAAAATAAAGTGCTGCGTTTTTGTTTTTGGGAGAGTATGTTATACAAAAAAAAAAATGACTTAAATCCTTTACAGTATTGAACGATAGCACATATCTGTATGACAAAAATAGCTGCCTATAATGAAAGTTAAAACTGCCAAATAGCCTACCTTGTTTTATAGCCTGCATATAAAATAATTTAAATGCCAAATTAGAAATATACAGTAGTTTGCGTTTCTGTAAATAATAATATTCATTAAATACACGTGGTGAGTCTGACACTTTAGTCATAGTTAAATTTGCATCTAGCGTGTGATTTGAAGATCGGAATCATAATTGTTTAGCAGAGATGCGCTGATGTGTCAAAATGTAAATCCGTTTTCACAAGTCGGATAGATATCTGATCAGAAAAAAATGCATGAAGTGATGAGGTGATGTAATCAGGCCCTATATGAGCTTGTGCTAATATAATTGTGCCAGATTCTCTTTCTGGAGTAACTTCTTCTGTTTTGTTCTGTTGTTACTTTCAACATGGATTTCTTCATGCATCAAGAACATTTTTGTCCGTAAGGGACCAATTTAAATATGTAAACGAAATGTTCTTTGATGAAAGGAGTTCTTTGCTATAGAGACTTTTTATACACCCTGACCAATCGATTGCTTGTGTCTCCAGGACATTGTAAGTGTTAAGTGTCCTCTCAAGCTTTTTTCCCCTCTCTGATGCATTTAGTTTTATTAAACAAGACAGTTTTGTAACTTAGGATGTGGTTGATGGCAGTGTGCTTCAGCTGTGGTTGACAATCAAACAGCCCCCCGAACAGTTTCACTCTCTGAAGTGGCATTTTAAAAGAAGGAAATGCAGACTCATTGCTTTTTTTAATTGCAGAGTTTTTATTGGTGTTTTCTCACATT
This sequence comes from Danio albolineatus, assembly GCA_903798035.1. NCBI lineage: Eukaryota > Metazoa > Chordata > Actinopteri > Cypriniformes > Danionidae > Danio > Danio albolineatus. Next base: position 11,895,154 of record CAIGQQ010037719.1, on the reverse strand, counting down.
TATTACAATGTTTAATCTTTAGCAAAAAAAGTGGTACCATAACAGTTCATTTTGATACAGGTTAGGGTAATACAGGCATCAGGCACCTCCACGCATCACCTTTTTAATCCATTTGGTGTATTTGGAAATTTGAGTGTAAACATTGGGAACATTCGGGTAGTCGCATCGGCCATTGTTGAAAGAAACGATGCCTACTGCTTGCCCACTGCACACCAGCGGCCCACCTGAATCACCCTGCAATGATACATTTGTTTAATAGTGATTAACAATCACATTAGTATCAAGTTCTGAAGAGGATTCACCTTTTTTCTGCATGTGATGGCTGTTTGAAATTATGGGTTGCACTTTCTGTGTGGGGGACGTCCATTTAAATGAACCGAAAGTAAGGCTTTGCTAAAAAATAAATTATACTGTATCTATAGGCAAATCTTAATGAAAGTTAAGCTTAATCTTTATGACCAACATTGTGGTATTTTGAGTTTGCTGTGTTTTGTTCCTTTAGATTATTTTCTCTTTGTATTTTATACTGTACAACAATAATAATCTTGCTTTCAGATTTTATAGGTGATTCATGATTTGTTAACAGATTAATTCTAACAAGTTTGTTTTTAATACCAGATGAATGTACTGTAAGGAGAGTATCTTCACATCATTGGTTGCATACAGAAAAAAGGTGGATACTCTTGAACGTTCACCAAAATATCGATAGATTTTGTAGATGTACCTGGCAAGCGCCACTTTTGGTCTCGTAGCCTCCAGCACACAGGATGTTGTCAGGCAGTATAGCATTGACTTTTTTCCATTCTGATTGACAGACGGTTTTGTCGATAATCAACACGTCTGTCACCAGAAGATCGTTCACTGTGTTGTGTTTTTCAGTTTTCCCCCATCCCGCGACCAGGCACTTGGACTTTGGCTTCAGCGGTTTGTCCTTGCTCGGGATTGTGACGAGTTTCATGTCTTTGCCAATTTTCACCTCCTCAGACAGCTAGAATTTCAGATAGGAAAAGTGAAGTCATCATGAATAGCACTGTATGCTAGTTGAAATTATTTAAAGTTTAGATTTAAATATAATAATAATAATAATTATTATTATTATTAGTATTATTATTATTATTATTATTATTATTATTAGAAAGTCATTGCAGAGAGGATGTAAGTCACTTTCCAAAACTTTTTCATTTAATGTTCCCTACTGGTCAAATGATCTTCCCATTCCCACTCGGACTGCAGATACACTGGTATCTTTAAAAAAACGACAACTAAAATCCCATCTTCTTAGAGAACACCTGAATCCTGGTGAATAATACCAAAACCAACCATAGAAGCTCTCTCTCTCTCTCTCTCTCTCTCTCTCTCTCTCTCTTTCTCTCTCTCTTTCTCAAAAAAAAAACCCTACTCTAGAACTAAATTCTCAAAGCACAAATAGGTTACTTTGAATAACTAGCACTTCTTAAATACCTCCTCAATTGTAAGTCACTTTTGACAAGTGTCTGCTAAATGACTAAATGTTAATGAAGCCAATGAATGTAAATGATCACTGAAGCCAAATATAGGGCTAATCTAACAAAAATAACTTATGATATTGGTCCAAAAATAGTACACCCAAATTTATATGTTAGAGAAACATAATAAATAAAAATCTTAAAAAGAGCAAAATTAAAGAAAAAACAAAAATGTGTAAATTTCTGTTGAAATTTAGTTTCCCCCAATATTTCACATTAATTTAAACGTCTTTCTTTTTCTCAAGATGTCCAGTGACTGTTATTTTATTAAACATATCTGTTTAATAAATGTGTTTTGTTCAAGTGCACTAAAATATATGACCTATATTCACTGAAAAATAGATAAAAATATATGTATTTTCAAACATTTAAAATATTTTTCATTTTTGTATACATTATCTATGGAACATTTGACCTTATAATATTTTTTTAATACTTTGCATTTATTTATGAAATATTGTACCTTTAGAAGCATGATGTCGTACCCAGTTCCTGGAGCTTTGTAGGATGGGTGTTTATGCTTATTTTGCACTCTGTATCGTTTCAGATTTGCTCCCTGTGGATTGATGTTGTGGGTTCCCAGGATCACACTCATATCGCCTCTATATTCATAAGATAAGCATAAACACAAATGACCAAACAGTTCCATTAAACAACAAACATATTTCAGTTAAACAGCAGTCCCTTACTGTTCATCGCAGTGTGCGGCCGTGAGCACATAACTCGAATTGATCAGAAATCCTCCACAATTGTGTTTTCCATTAATCTGCACTGATGCCATGTACAGCAACGAGCCCTTCTTAGCCTTTTTGCCATTGATGATATCAGCTCCGAATGCACCTAAAACAGTGACAATTAACCACAAATTGTAATCGTTTAATCAGTAAAGCTTAATTTTTACTAACCAGTCAGTGCTAAGCTTGCCAGAGTCACCGAGAGCAGGAGGCTGAACGCTTTAGTCATCTTGGTAAAAAATGCACTTGGTGAAGACCACCAGTCGTTTATATAGGTCTTCAGTCACACCACATAAGTGACTCATTCTGTCAGTCAGTGTTGATGCATTGCTCCATTTGGTGAAGTTTAGTTTGTCTTTAGTACAAGATGTTCTTCAGCATATCTTTGTAAAACTTTAGATTTGAATTGAATTTATTTGGCAGTAATTTTCTGCTCGGCTCATTATGGGGAGCGGGTTGCTTTCAGAAGCTTGTTTCCAACACAGATTAGAAATAGAAAAGCGAGAAATTGTCACAATTTTATTTGTATACTTGATACAATTTTATTTGTAAGTGTATTCAGAATTTTAAAGATATTTATCCAAGTTTCTGTTTATCAGTTCTGACTTTTTTTATTTGTGCATTTATACCTCACAGTTTTCAGTTTAGACCATTCAAATGACTTGCTGTAGCTCTATAAGCTGTCAAAAATAGGGCTGGGCGATACTGCAAAATGTAGTATCGATCCGATACCAAGTAAATACAGGGCCAGTATCGCCAATATTGATACAGATACCGATACCGATACTTTTACATTAAAAAGCATGCACTTGAACCTAAATGTACTTTTCTGTAGGGGAGAACAGTGTGTGATCATTTATGAGTTGAATGCTCTCAAAGCAGCTATAATTAAATGCATATTTTAAAACCCAGGACAATTTTTAAACACTTTTAAGCCAAATTAAAACATTTTTATTATTTTAACGATCTGGATTTGCAAACACAAACTTATTATTAGAGAACAATGATATTTTTTTTTAACTTTGCTTCAGTCTGGGGTTTGTTTTTAAGTGTTTTTTTCCCTACTAACACACTACAGCAAAAGATAACTGACTTAAAATCCTCTTTTAGCTGGTGAAAAACCTACTATTCTAATCATGTATATTTTAAAATTCCAAAATAATTCTTATAGATAGCAGGTTTTAATGTGCTAAATATATTGCCTATATTTAATTAGCCTGATGATGAAAGTAACAAGTTCAAGTATGACCAAGTATTCATTTTGCTTTTTTTTTTTTTTCAAATTGTCATCAACTAATACAGAATGTCCTATATAACTGAAATATTAATTTCACCACTGTAGCTAGCTACCTGGATATTCATTGCCTCTCCGAAATGACTCGGCCAGTGACCTGTCTCAGGGCTGGCACTGCTGGGGGTCTGTCTGGAGGATTTGCCTCCTCTTCTCTACTTTTTTGCAGCTCGGCGTTCTCTTTTTCTGTTTTAAGTGTTTGTGTAGATTTGTGGTGTTGCCACAGTATCGAATAGACTTTCTACAAACATCGCAGTTTGCAATATTTTTGTTTACTGCAGTGAAATATCTCCATACAGCGCTCCTCTTTCTTTCCGTCATCTCAGAACAGCAAAAAGTGCTCGCGCTTTGGTGCTGCTGAGTCACGTGATGAAAGGACAACTAGAGCAGAGAGGAACAACAGTGCATACGAGATATAAAAGGAGTGGGGCATTTAGAGACATGTCTGCTCTTTTATGAAACAGGAGCAATGTACTTTAGCGTAAATTAAATAAAAGTATCGATCTCGGAAGGCTACTATCTATCCGATATCAATACCAACATTGGTATCGATACTATCAATATTAGGATCGATCCGCCCACCCCTAGTCAAAAAACATGTTTTTTTTTTCTGTGGGACAAGATTATGGATAGCTGAGTTTACTTCGCCATCATTATTTTCTCATGTCAAGTCATATGACTTTTTTTCCTTGGAATAAAGGCTTGGATATTTTCAATAGGCCTACCTCAATAATGAACATGGCTCAAAAAAAGCACAGCTATGAAGTTATCATTCCATTCAGTAGACTTTTTATTCAAGCCACTGCAACAAGGTTAGCTGAAAATTGAAACTAAATGCTTCTTTTGAATCTTTTTAAAGAAATAATGAGCTGTTTGTTGTGGTTCACAGAAGAAATATGATCATGTGAGTTCACTCTCTCTGAAGTGGCACTTTAAAAGGAGGAAATGCAGACTCATTGCTTTTTTTTTATTGTTTTCACACATTTATTACAATGTTGTATCTTCAAAATGCAAGTTGTTCCATAAAAGCTTATGTTACATGTTAGGGTAATACGAGCATCAGACACCTCCACGGATCACCTTTTTGATCCAGTCGGTGTATTTAGAAATCTGAGTATAAACATTTGGGGCATTGGGGTAGTCGCAGCAGTCCATGTTTAAAGAGACGATGCCTACTGCTTGCCCACTGCACACCAGCGGCCCACCCGAATCACCCTGCAATGATAATGTGTTTTAAGAGTGATTAACAATCACATTAGTATCAAGTTCTGAAGAATATCTCTGTGTTTGAAATCATGGGTTGCACTTCCCGTTTGGAGAACTTCCATTTAAAGAGCCCCTATTTTGCATTATAAAAGGTCATATTTTGGTTTTGGGGGTCTACAACAGGCTGATATGCGTGCAAGGTTAAAAAACACTTTTATTGTCTTATAATTTGCATTTTTACCTAATAATCACAAAGACTCCCATATGATCATTCAATGATTCATTTGTTCCAAAACCCCCCTTAGTGCGATGCTAATCTGCACTGATTGGTCCGATGACCTATCAAACTATTTGTTGTGAGTGGTCGACTGTGTTCAGGACGAGATAGAAAGAAATACCCACCACGGCTATGAAGAAGCAGAGAGTATGTGAGAGTCCAATGCAGGAATGCATTAAAGCAATGCAGTAAAACACCAGCATATTACTCTACTTTTAACGCTAACCCCAAGTAATAACAACGACACATTCAGTATTAATCCACACAGTGGCAAAAGTTGAAGTATTTTGAAAACTGATCGTGCCGCGTGTATAGGAACAGCTGATGGTGACCATATAAAGACAGAGGATCGCGAGTTCAGACACACATTTAAATCGGTACACTCTTTAAAAAAAGGTTCTTCAGTAGTTCTTTACGGTGGTTGAGGTGCTATTTAGCACTTTTACTGTGTAAAGAACCTTTAAAGCACCACAAAGGTTCTTCAGTGTTTCTTTAAGGTGGTTAAGGTGCTATAAAGCACTTTTACTGTGTAAAAAACCTTTAAAGCACCATAATGGTTTTTCAGTGGTTCAGTGGGGGTTTAAAGTGCTACATAGCACCACTACTACTGGTAAGCACTTGTTCTTATAGCTAATTCTCATAACTCTTATGCCGGCTTTATTTGCGGAAAGGGTAAAGTAACATTAAGAGCATCTTAAAATATAGGTGCTATGTAGCACCATTTGACAAAAGTGATATATAGCACCTATTTTTTTAAGGTGCTGTATAGCACCAAAAAAGGTTGCCCCCTCATTACGAGTCAAAGAACCAGTTTTGGTGCTATTTAGCACTTTTTTTAGAGTGTAAAGAAAGAAGCACACGTCATGTTTTCAACGTGGTTTTGGACACTATATGGAAAAAACCCCTATTAAGGTTTAACCTGAGAGAGACAACACAACCACTGATCTATAATGGATTTGTGATTACAAGCCATGGAGGGCGATTACAACTTAAACGCATATTTTGCAAACTACACAAAATGAGGCAACAATTTTAATTACACATACATGTTATGATCCAGAGGAAGAAGAAGCTGTTCTATATGAACTGTAACAGTTACTGACAAAGTCCCTGTCAAAATCTGACAAAGTCCCATACATAACAGTCTCTGCTGCTCCTTGCTTTAATAGCAAACAGCTAGCAAATCCCGCATTGCAGCGTAGGTTATTGTATCAAAAATCAGAAAAATGACATGACAAACACAGCACTAGATTGGCTATGCTGTCATGTTGCTGTGAAAATGAACTTTAACCCTTTATTCCCCTAGCTGAATCTCCATCTGTCAGTGATTCTCTTTTTGCATCATGATCAGTCCCGTGGTCCCCCACGCGCCGCTAGTGTCTGAATGGAAAGCGCGATCACATTTTACCGGATCTGTAAATACATATTTGGTGATGTACCATATGGACGTTGACGTGTTCAAGTAAAAGATACGAAACCCAAATGGATTAATATATTTGACGCGGAGTCGACTAATTAAAGAATCAGTAGTTTTAAACACGGTGCACTTTTGGATTTAAACGTCAGCTGGATGTTATCTATCACTTAGTTCTGTATTACACACTGCATGGATGGTCATTTTCAAAAAAAATAATAATTGCAGAGATTTTATTGTTGTTTTCTCACGTTTATTACAATGTTTAATCTTTAGCATAAAAGTGGTACCATAACAGTTCATTTTGATACAGGTTAGGATAATACAGGCATCAGGCACCTCCACGCATCACATTTTTAATCCATTTGGTGTATTTGGAAATTTGAGTGTAAACATTGGGAACATTCGGGTAGTCGCAGCGGCCCATGTTGAAAGAAACGATGCCTACTGCTTGCCCACTGCACACCAGCGGCCCACCTGAATCACCCTGCAATGATACATTTGTTTAATAGTGATTAACAATCACATTAGTATCAAGTTCTGAAGAGGATTCACCTTTTTTCTGCATGTGATGGCTGTTTGAAATTATGGGTTGCACTTCCTGTGTGGGGGACGTCCATTTTAAACGAACCGAGACTTTGCTAAAAAAAATCCATACTGTATCTATAGGCAAATCTTAATGAGTTAAGCTTAATCTTCATGACCAACATTGTGGTCTTTTGAGTTCGTTGTGTTTTGTTCCTTCAGATTATTTTCTCTTTGTATTTTTATACTGTACAACAATAAGGCTTTTCAGATTTTATAGGTGATTCATGATTTGTTAACAAATTAATTCTCATATGTTTGTTTTTAATATTGGATTGATTTACTGTGAGGAGAATATCTTCACATCATTGGTTGCATACAGAAAAAAGGTGGATACTCTTGAACGTTCACCAAAATATCGATAGATTTTGTAGATGTACCTGGCAAGCGCCACTTTTGGTCTCATAGCCTCCAGCACACAGGATGTTGTCAGGCAGTATAGCATCGATTTTTTTCCACATTGATTGACAGACGGTTTTGTCGATAATCAACACGTCTGTCACCAGAAGATCGTTCACTGTGTTGTGTTTTTCAGTTTTCCCCCATCCCGCGACCAGGCACTTGGACTTTGGCTTCAGCGGTTTGTCCTTGCTCGGGATTGTGACGAGTTTCATGTCTTTGCCAATTTTCACCTTCTCAGACAGCTAGAATTTCAGATCGGAAAAGTGAGGTCATCATGAATAGCATTGTATGCTAGTTGAAATTATTTAAAGTTTACATTTAAATATAATAACAATTGGTATTATTCGAAATATTTATCGTAAATTACGCTATTAAATTCATATTAAAATCAAATGCTCTTATTAGAAACAATATTTAATTATACAATCAAGCTTTGTTTACAATTAAAATGTAAATATAGAACTTTACAATATTATATTTGTGCATATACGTTACATTAGTCAAGCCTCTACAGATAATCTAGAACACTGCAGCTCGTCTAGTCTTCAATGAGCCAAAGAAAGCCCACCTCTCTTTACCTCTCTGCATAGTTGAAGATCAAATTCAAATCACTGATGTTTGCTTACAGGACAGTCACTGGCACTGCACTCTCTTACCCTCACTTACTCCTGAAGGTTTACATCCACTTCAGGAGCATCCTGTCAGGGTGTGAGCACAGCCTTGTGGTGCCATTGCAGAGAGGATGTAAGTCACTTTCTAAAACCTTTTCATTCAATGTTCCTTACTGGTCAAATGATCTTCCCATTCCCACTCGGACTGCAGATACACTGGTATCTTTTAAACGACAACTAAAAACCCATCTTCTCAGAGAACAACTGAATCCTGGTGAATAATACCAAAACCACTTATAGAAGCTCTCTCTTTCTCTCTCTCTCTCTCTCTCTCTCTCTCTCTCTCTCTCTCTCTCTCTACTCTAGAACTAAATTCTCAAAGCACAAATAGGTTACGTTGAATAACTAGCACTTCTTCTAAATACCTCCTCAATTGTAAGTCATTTTGGACAAGTGTCTGCTAAATGTAAATGAAGCCAATGAATGTAAATGATTACTGAAGCCAAATATGGAGCTAATCTAACAAAAATAACTTATGATATTGGTCCAAAAATAGTACACCCAAATTTATATGTTAGAGAAAAATAATAAATAAAAATCTTAAAAAGAGCAAAATTAAAGAAAAAACAAAACAAAATTGTAAAATTCTGTTGAAATTTAGTTTCCCCCAATATTTCACATTAATTTAAACGTCTTTCTTTTTCTCAAGATGTCCAGTGACTGTTATTTTATTAAACATATCTGTTTAATAAATGTGTTTTGTTCAAATGCACTAAAATATATGACCTATATTCACTGAAAAATAGATAAAAAATATTCATATTTTCAAACATTTCAAATATTTTTCATTTTTGTATAAATTATCTATGGAACATTTGACCTAATAACATTTTTTTAATACTTTGCACTTATTTAGGAAATATTGTACCTTTAGAAGCATGATGTCGTACCCAGTTTTTGCAGCTTTGTAGGATGGGTGTTTATGCTTATTTTGCACTCTGTATCGTTTCAGATTTGCTCCCTCTGGATTGATGTTGTGGGTTCCCAGGATCACACTCATATTGCCTCTATATTCATAAGATAAGCATAAACACAAATGACCAAACAGTTCCATCAAACAACAAACATATTTCAGTTAAACAGCAGCCTCTCACTTTTTATCGCAGTGTGCGGCCGTGAGCACATAACTCGAATTGATCAGAAATCCTCCACAATTGTGTTTTCCGTTAATCTGCACTGATGCCATGTACAGCAACGAGCCCTTCTTAGCCTTTTTGCCATTGATGATATCAGCTCCGAATGCACCTAAAACAGTGACAATTAACCACAAATTGTAATCGTTTAATCAGTAAAGCTTAATTTTTACTAACCAGTCAGTGCTAAGCTTGCCAGAGTCACCGAGAGCAGCAGGCTGAACGCTTTAGTCATCTTGGTAAAAAATGCACTTGGTGAAGACCACCAGTCGTTTATATAGGTCTTCAGTCACACCACATAAGTGACTCATTCTGTCAGTCAGTGTTGATGCATTGCTCCATTTGGTGAAGTTTAGTTTGTCTTTAGTACAAGATGTTCTTCAGCATATCTTCGTAAAACTTTAGATTTTTGATGTAATTGAATTTCTTTGGCAGTAATTTTCTGCTCGGCTCATTATGGGGAGCGGGTTGCTTTCAGAAGCTTGTTTCCAACACAGATTAGAAATGGAAAAGCGAGAAATTGTCACAATTTTATTTGTATACTTGATACAATTTTATTTGTATGTGTATTCAGAATTTTTAAGATATTTATCCAAGTTTCTGTTTAGCAGTTCTGACTTTTTTTTTTATTTCTGCATTTATACCTCACAGTTTTGAGTTTAGATCATTCAAATGACTTGCTGTAGCTATATAAGCTGTCAAAAAAACATACATTTTTTTCTGTGGGACAAGATTATGGAGAGCTGAGTTTACTTCGCCATCATTATTTTCTCATGTCAAGTCATATGACTTTTTTTCCTTGGAATAAAGGCTTGGATATTTTCAATACCTCAATAATGAATATGGCTCAAAAAAAGCACAGCTATGAAGTTATCATTCCATTCAGTAGACTTTTAATTCAACAAGGTTAGCTGAAAATTGAAACTAAATGCTTCTTTTGAATCTTTTTAAAGAAATAATGAGCTGTTTGTTGTGGTTCACAGAAGAAAAATGATCACGTGAGTTCACTCTCTCTGAAGTGGCACTTTAAAAGGAGGAATGCAGACTCATTGCTTATTTTTTTATTGTTGTTTTCACACATTTATTACAATGTTGTATCTTCAAAATGCAAGTTGTTCCATAAAAGCTTATGTTACATGTTAGTGTAATACGGGCATCAGGCACCTCCACGGATCACCTTTTTGATCCAGTCGGTGTATTTGGAAATCTGAGTATAAACATTTGGAGCATTGGGGTAGTCGCAGCGGTCCATGTTGAAAGAGAAGATGCCCACTGCTTGCCCAATGCACACCAGCGGCCCACCCGAATCACCCTGCAATGATAATGTGTTTTAAGAGTGATTAACAATCACATAAGTATTCAATTCTGAAGAATATCTCTGTGTTTGAAATCATGGGTTGCACTTCCCATTTGGAGAACTTCCATTTAAAGAGCCCCTATTTGTCATTATAAAAGGTCATATTTTGGTTTTGGGGGGTCTACAACAGGCTGATATGCGTGCAAGGTTAAAAAACACTTTTATTGTCCTATAATTTGCATTTTTACCTAATAATCACAAAGACTCCCATATGATCATTCAATGATTCATTTGTTCCAAAACTCCCCTTAGTGCGATGCTAATCTGCACTGATTGGTCCGATGACCTATCAAACTATTTGTTGTGAGTGGTCGACTGTTTTCAGCACGAGATAGAAAGAAATACCCACCACGGCTATGAAGAAGCAGAGAGTATGTGAGAGTCCAATGCAGGAATGCATTAAAGTAATGCAGTTAAACACCAGCATATTACTCTCCTTTTAACGCTAACCCCAAGTACACTCTAAAAAAAAAAGGTGCTAAATAGCACCAAAACTGGTTCTTTGGTCGTAACGAGAGGGGAACCTTTTTTGGTGCTATCCAGCACCTTAAAAAAATAGGTGCTATATAGTACTTTTGTCAAATGGTGCTATAAAGCACCTATATTTTAAGATGCTCTTAATGTTACTTTACCCTTTCCGCAAATAAAACCGGCATAAGAGTTATGAGAATTAGCTATAAGAACAAGTGCTTACCAGTAGTAGTGGTGCTGTATAGCACTTTAAACCCCCCAAAGAACCACTGAAAAACCTTTATGGTGCTTTAAAGGTTTTTTACACAGTATAAGTGCTATATAGCACTCTAACCACCTTAAAGAACCACTGAAGAACCACTGAAGAACCTTTATGGTGCTTTAAATGTTCTTTACACAGTAAAAGTGCTAAATAGCACCTCAAATACCGTAAAGAACTACTGAAGAACCACTGAAGAACCTTTTTTTTTAGAGTGTAATAACAACGGCACACATTCAGTATTAATCCACACAGTGGCAAAAGTTGAAGTATTTTGAAAACTGATTGTGCCGCGTGTATAGGAACAGCTGATGGTGACCATAGTAAAGGCAGAGGATCACGAGTTCAGAAACCCATTTAAATCAGTACACTCTTTAAAAAAAGGTTCTTCAGTGGTTCTTCAGTAGTTCTTTACGGTGGTTGAGGTGCTATTTAGCACTTTTACTGTGTAAAGAACCTTTAAAGCACCATAAAGGTTCTTCAGTGGTTCTTTAAGGTGGTTAAGGTGCTAAGTAGCACTTTTACTGTGTAAAAAAACTTTAAAGCACCATAAAAGTTCTTTAGTGGTTCTTTAAGGTGGTTAAGGTGCTATATAGCACTTTTACTGTGTAAAAAACCTTTAAAGCACCATAATGGTTTTTCAGTGTTTCTTTGGGGGGTTTAAAGTGCTATATAGCACCACTACTACTGGTAAGCACTTGTTCTTATAGCTAATTCTCATAACTCTTATGCCGGCTTTATTTGCGGAAAGGGTAAAGTAACATTAAGAGCATCTTAAAATATAGGTGCTATGTAGCACCATTTGACAAAAGTAATATATAGCACCTATTTTTTAAGGTGCTGTATAGCACCAAAAAAGGTTCCCCCCTCATTACGAGTCAAAGAACCTTTTGGTGCTATTTAGCACCTTTTTTAGAGTGTAAAGAAAGAAGCACACGTCATGTTTTCAACATGGTTTTGGATAAAATATGTAAATAGCCCCATTAAGGTTTAACCTGAGAGACAGAGTACAACCACTGATCTATAATAGATTTGTGATTACAAGCCACGGAGGGCGATTACAACTTAAACGCATATTTTGCAAACTACACAAAACGAGGCAACAATTTTTATTACACATAGATGTTATGATCCAGAGGAAGAAGAAGCTGTTCTATATGAACTGTAACAGTTACTGACAAAGTCCCTGTCAAAATCTGACAAAGTCCCATTCATAATAGTCTCTGCTGCTCCTTGCTTTAATAGCAAACAGCTAGCAAATCCCGCATTGCAGCGTAGGTTATTGTATCAAAAATCAGAAAAATGACATGACAAACACAGCACTAGGTTGGCTATGCTGTCATGTTGTTGTGAAAAAGAACTTTAACCCTTTATTCCCCTAGCTGAATCTCCATCTGTCAGTGATCATCTTCTTCGCGTCATGATCAGTCCCATGGTCCCCCACGCGCCGCTAGTGTCTGAATGGAAAGCACGATCACATTTTACCGGATCTGTAAATACATATTTGGTGATGTACCATATGGACGTTGACGTGTTCAAGTAAAAGATACGAAACCCAACTGGATTAATATGTTTGACATGGAGTCGACTAATTAAAGAATCAGTAGTTTTAAACACGGTGCACTTTTGGATTTAAACGTCAGCTAATCAGTAAAGCTTGATTTTACTAACCAGTCAGTGCTAAGCTTGCCAGAGTCACCGAGAGCAGGAGGCTGAATGCTTTAGTCATCTTGATAAAATAATGTTGGTGAGACCACCAGGCGTTTATATACAGCTGGGAAAATTAGTATTGAACACGTCACCGTTTTTCTCAGAAAACTTTTTTTTAAAGGTGCTGTTGACTTGAACATTCCCAGCTGTAGCAACCAAAGAATCCCATAAATGCAAACAACACAAATCTAGTTAGTTTACAAATTAAGTTAGCTTAATAAAATGACATGATGCAGGGAAAAAGTATTAACACATAAATAAATAAATAAAAATAAAAGTAACACATGAAGAAAGACGGAGAAAGCCCAGACAGCAGCTGAAGTTTCTCAGTCGTTCTTCAGCAACCCTCTGCCCTTCCTCATTGTAAATGAATATTAGCTGCTTTAGTCCAACATCTACATTAGCAGGATGATGAAGATGAAACCAGAGTGGACATTTCACCAAGACAATGATCCAAAACACAGCCAAGGGCACTCTCAAAGAATGGCCCAGCCCAGGGGTGCAAAATAGGGGTATGCAGTATATGCACTGCATAGGGGCGCCACACATGGGGCGCGCCATTGTGCCAAAACTATATTTGAAACTATCCTTATTAACAGATTCAAATAATAAAAATAAATAAATATTTTTGTAAATTTTATTCTTGCACTTTATACGACAATAATATTGTATTTTATTACATAAAAATAATACCGCCCCTCCCTGTTCGTTGACCAGTAATATTCAAGTAACAATGCCTTAAAATGAAAACTGCCATGCTGAATTGGATAATAAGAGAACGGTAAGCTTAACCCATACTTTTAATCAACTTCTAACGTTTTCGGGAGAGACAGGTCCACCATATCGGTTCATTACTCATAGTTTCTGGGCTTTTACCTAACACAAGTGCAGATGAACTGGTTTTTCATGCAAAGGCAGACCTTACACCTTTCACAGTAACTATCCATGTGAGAATGAATTGCTTTTCATGTTCTTCTGCCTTTTAGAACTCCCATAGCTACCATTTTGTTTTGTCAAATGGGCAAGTACAAAAGCAGGGAAAGTCAAGGTGCTGTAATTATTGAGTAAGGAAATTGAAATTGAGAAGAAATTTCGGGTTGGGATGAGATTTAATTCTTTGTTACTTAGCATGCTTAATATAATTATACTTTTACTAGTTCATATAATTCAGTTGTGTTGAACTGTGAAATGACTTTGTTACACTTTAATGAGGAAAGCATATCCTTAATTTATTGATGGAAATATTCTGGATCGGTGGGTTGTGCAAATATTGATCAAGCATACTCCTTAGTAAATGTGCAGTTGCGCCCCTGGCCCAGCCAATCACTTGACTTGAATCCAATATAGAATACGAATTAAAGTTCAGATTTGTAAAACAAGACCCACAGAACCATCAAGATTTTTACGCTCTGTTCATTCTCCACGAGAGGCATCTTTAAGCTGCTATCACCAAAAAAGCCTTTTTTATAAAGTATTAAATATGTTTCAGTAGTTCAGTATTTCTCATTGTGTCATTCCATTTCAGATATATATGTATATATATATATATATTTTTTTTATTTTATTTTTTATTTTACTTTGTATAGTTTGGGTTTTTACCAAAATCTGGTTCAATGCCATGTCAAAAACTCCTTTAGAAATATTATTCCCAGGAAAAAAAACATGGTGTGGTCAATACTTTTTTCCCCTTATTGTAAGTCTTCAGCCACACCACATACAAATGATTTTACAAATGACTATACAAATGTGTTTACAAGTTGTGTGAAATAAAGTCATAATTGTATGATGAAACTTTGAATTTGGAGTTTTAAAATTTGTTTTTATTTATTTATTATTATTTTTTTAAAGATTGGTTCTTTTTATTTTAGTTTATAGACCATTTCTATGTGGCAATGGCATTGGCCCATGAACATTTCCTGCTTGTCGTCAAACTATTTTATAACTGCAACAAGGCAATTCAATGATAACTTTACGTTAAAACATCTGCCATATTATTATTTATCCATATTTGGACCTTTTTGGTTTCTCTGAAGTTTTGGAACTTAAAAATGGTAAAACATTAAATACTTTAGGACCATTGTTATCGTTTACATCCCTCAAAACTGTCTATATCTCACAGTTATATTATTTAAAGTACTTCCCATAGCTCAAATAACTCAAAAAATAAAGTTCACTAAAGTTCAGTATTTATTTTCACGTCAAGTCATTTGACCCTTTTTCTTTTGAGTATAGGCCTGGATATTGTCAATAGCCTAATAATGGCTCCAAAAAGCACAGTTATGAAGTTATTATTCCCTTCAGTAGGACTTTGACTCAAACCACTGCAACAAGAATAGCTGAAATTGAAACCAAATGCTTCTTTTGAATTTTTCAAAGAAATAATGAACTGTTTGTGGTGAATTAATTAGCAAAATGCTTAGCTAACAGTTTAATTTATTCCTTATAAGAAAAAAAAAATGCGAGTTAGCAGTTTCAGTTTTGCATTGTCATGCCCTTTATCATTTGCAATGTGCCACTGTGATAATCTTTGGGAGACATGAAAAACCCCTCACATCTATGTTTTACTCTGACCTGAACTGATATCATGAATTAGGTATTGTTATTATTTAGTTAATTTTCTCCCCATTTGATTAAATCATTCCCAATTGCAACTGTGGAGAACAAAAACAAGATTTTAAGCCTCAAAAGAGTTAGAAAGAGCCTCATAAAAAGGTTAAAGATTACTAATAAACCTGTCACACGAACACATGTGGCCTCAAGTGTGGTGAGCAGAATTATAGTGAAGTGTTTCACTGTGCTAGTAATATGTGGATAATGTGTCACTCGTCTTTTTACTACTCAACGTGCAGGCCTCCAGTCACAGCAAACCACAAATCAGCATTTCCTGGATGATTTGTAATCAAATGTGAGGCGTGAGAACTTGAATTAACACACATGTTCCCATGTTATTTTAAAAAAGCTTGAACAAAAGTCATCAGTCAGTAAACTGTCACATTTTGCTTCATTCAGTACACTGTAAAAAAAAAAAAAAACTCGTAAAAAAAAAGGTCAAATGACTGGCAGATACGGCTGCCAAACAAAGACCATAAAATCACAGTAAAATTTCTTTGTTCAAATAAAGTGCAAAAATAATAAATCTACAGATATTTTCATTAAAATGTTTACAGAAAAACACTGTTATTTTACAGACTTTTCCTAGATTATTACGATCAAATACGTCTAATAAAGTTACACACTTAGAGTTTTACAAAGAAACACTTATTTTACAGACTTTTCCAAGATTATTACGATCAAATACATTCAATAAAGTTACACACTAAGAGTTTTACAAAAAAACTGTTATTTTAAAGACTTTTCCTAGATTTTTATGATTAAATACATTCAATAGTTACACACTAAAAGTTTTACAAAAATAAAACCAGTTATTTTACAGAATTGTGTATATATATATATAATAGATAAATTCATTAATTTTCTTTTCAGATCTACTCAGATTAATCCTTTATTAATCCGGGGTCGCCACAGCAAAATGAACCACCAACTTATCCAGCATATGTTTTACGAATGCAGATGCCCTTCCAGCTGCAACCCATTACTGGGAAACATCCACACGCACTCATTCACACTCATGCACTACGGACAAATTAGCTTACCCAATTCACCTGTACCACATGTCTTTGCACTCCACATGTCTTTAAACTCCACGCAGAAATGCCAACTGACCCAGCCAGGGATCAAACCAGCGACCTTGCTGTGAGGCAATTGTGCTACCCACAAAGGGTTTACTTTAAAATTACAAGAATTAAAAAAAAAAATTAAGCATGTTCCATAAACCATAGTATAGCAAGGTTCACAAGTAATTATAATTTATTACTTTAATTTCACATAATTTTAAATGTACTTGAAAAAAACAGGGAAAAACTGTTAATAATATGGCAATTTTATTTTATAAAACAGAAAATTTCTGTAATTTGTCATCAATTATGTAATACATAAAATAACAGTCAAGCTGTTAATTCTCAGATATTGTTTGTAATTTTTATGGAGTTTTGAATATAATTAAAAAAATCAGAAAAATACTGTATAAATAATACAATAATTTCCCTGTATAAAAAAACAAAAATGACAGTAATTTGTCTTTAATGATAAAGTACCTAAAATGAAAGTCAAACTGTTAATTTAGAAAGATTGTTGGTCATTTTAATATTTTGAATATAATTTGAAATGACAAAAAATTACTGTAAAAAGTTTAGAGAGATTTTCTGTAAAATTAGGAGATTTTTTTACAGCGTATGGTATAACACATTTGTAGGTTGATTTCCCTTTGAAGATACAAACACTGTGTTTGTTGAAACGTTGGCCTTTGAAAACATTGACCAGCCTCACATAGCAACGGCTCAGCCAATAGCTTGAGTTTGAGGGGCTGTCTGACCAATGGCAGATGAGGAAAGTCTTGAGAGAAACCTGTGGATGTGATTATTTTGCTGTTATTTGATTTACACTTTTAATACTTCAAGCAAACTCTCTTAGGACTGTTTGCACATAACCTGAACTATGTATATTTTAATACTTACTAACTTAGAGGGTATTTTAATATATTTTAAAGGGACAGTTCACCCAAAACTGAAAATTCTATCATTTACTTAACTGGTTACAGGTTTTCAGCTCTTTTTTTTTTCTGAATATCTTCTTTAGAGTTCAACAAAAGAAAGAAACTCATAATGGTTTGGTACCACTAAAGGGTGAGTAAATAGTGAGGAAACTTTCATTTTTGAGTGTACTATAATTTAAATAATCGACTTCTTTTTCTGGCGATTGGTAATGTATTGCTTCTGTGCTGCAAGAATAGACATTTTACATTTCTCACTTACAGTAACAATAGAATGTGTCTCGTAATCTTGCTCAGTCATCGTTTTATTTTTAAAGATGTCTTTGCAGAGTAGTCTTTCTCACAGGGTGTCTGACCACATTTGATGAGCTGAGCCCCCACAGGAAACCAGCTTTGCTGAGAGGGGTTGAAACCAACTTTCCACTGAAAAGCATTTAGTGTTTAAATCGATCGATCATTCAGATTATAAAATGATCAACGGAAATGCACACGTACAAACAACAGTGTGTTGTTAGAAATCAAATCTTTATTAATCAAGTTCTTGCTTCACACCACCAAGAATGCATTTTATCCACGGCAGAAATGCGGAAATCTTGGTGTAGACATTCGGCTTTGTTGGGGAATCACAGTTGTTTTTCTCATTGAAGGAAACAATTCCAACTGCAACTTTGTCACACACCAGAGGTCCTCCGGAATCTCCCTGTGAATCAAATAAAGTGATAGTGAATTAAACGGATTTCTCCAGAAAATGCACTATTTGTCCAGAATATACTTTATACCTGGCAAAATCCTCCATGACCACCTGTGCACATCATCTTTGAAGTGGAGTATGTTGATCTCCAGTACTTCTGACAGGCTTTTTTGTCAAAAATAGTGACATTCACCTCCATTAGTTTGGCGCTTGCTTGACCATAAGTGGTATTTTTCCCCCATCCTGCAACACTGCATTTTTTCTTGGCCTTGCTGTCCTTGTCTGCAGTTGGTATTGAGATCCAGTTGACTTTGTTGCTCTTTTTGGCCTTTTTATGAAGCTAGATGAAGTGATTCAGTGCTTTTAAAATTGATTGTTTTTAAAATGTGACCTTGGACCACAAAACCAGTCATAAGTGTGATTTATTTATATATTTATTCTTATTTTTTAAATTGAGATTTATGCATCATCTGAAAGCTAAATAAATACGCTTTTCATTGATGTATACTTTAGGAGTGTTGGGCAATA
Source organism: Danio albolineatus (assembly GCA_903798035.1). Taxonomy (NCBI): domain Eukaryota; kingdom Metazoa; phylum Chordata; class Actinopteri; order Cypriniformes; family Danionidae; genus Danio; species Danio albolineatus. The sequence goes on along the minus strand of CAIGQQ010037719.1, from coordinate 11,876,311 downwards.
TTTGCCCAAGATGTAACTGAATATCTGGAATCTGAGGGTTCAAAATCTAAATATTGAGAAAATCTCAACAATGTATATTAATCTTCAAAATTCATGTTTTGATATAATTACAGTAGAGAGTTTACAAAATCTTCATGAAACATGTTTACTTGATATCCTAAAGATACTTGGCATTAATCATTTTGACCCATTCAGTGTGTGACATAAAACTGTTTTTGTGGTCCAGGTTTACAAATGACTATAAATTGGAAAATAAATTAGAATCTTGAAAGGTTTTGTGGCCTGACGGCAATGGATTAAACATACAGAATCAGTGCAGTTCATAGTCCTAATTCTAACCAAATCCCTATGGTTTGAAATCCAATTCACATTTGATCTTAATCCAAAAAAAGTCTCAATGCTCTGATGAGATGTTAAGTCATTACTACAGCAAACAATCTACAAAAACAAAAAGAGACTGGGACATTTTCCCATACTTAAAGTAGTGTGTAATTTGACAATAGTTTTACTTCGGTTCACAGTGCAAAACCTTGCTGAGTCATTTACCTGAAGTAGCATGATGTCATTTAGCATAGTTTCAGAGTTATACCCAGGGTGGATGTGGTAGAACTTGACATCCATGCGGCTTGAACCATCAGTGTATTCATGAGCTCCAACCACAACCGTCAGCACTTTGTCACTGGCAAGAAATCGTATTTTGACGGTAAATGATCACTGTTTAAAGTCAGTCACTTGGATTTTAACTATTGTTTTTTACTATTGTTTTCTAGAGAAATGGAATATTAAATGAGAAAACAGTGGGCGTGGTTTGTTTTTTCTGCAGCGAGCTGAATGGATGCAGTAAAGTAGTCATTCAGAAAGATTGGGAAAGGGGTTTTAGAATGAGTTATTACACCTTAACACACACCTACTTCTCACCATTTCTGATTGTTGTCAAAACTGACAGTTTGGAGGGCTGTGGTTAAATATGTTAACCATGCTTAATACCCCAGACAGACATAATCTGACAATTTAACTAAAATAAATAAATAAATAAAAAACAGGAAGCGCATTTTCAGATTTCAATTAAAGAGAGTAGAAAAAAAATTCTCAGTGACATGCACAGATGAATCGTTCAGCACAAAACTAGCAATGTGAGCAGGCACGTGCAGAGGGAGGGGGGCTTTGGGTGCTTGAGCCCCTGCCCTTTTTTCTCCTGGAGAGGTAGTGCCCTTTTTCCTGGGGATAATAATTATTTTTAAATACTAATAATAATGTAATATATGTGGATAAATTAATGCGTGTTCTATTGAAGGACAACTTTCCCTGTCAAACATAAAAAAAAAAAATTCAAAGTGTATCTTGGTTTTAGTCTACCCGCTCCAAGCAGGCCTCGAACCGACGATTTGAAAAGTGAAACCGCTTGTGAGGCGAACGCCCTAATGAGGGAGCTATTTACATTGTTGGGCTGCTTTCAAAAGTAAGGAATCAGGAGAGAAAGGTCTCTCAACGCCTGCATCCGCACGACACATGGATTGCATCTGGGCCTGGCCCATACACACACTGCAGACAGAGTGCGTAAAACAGGTGTTACCAGCTAACCTCCATAACTGCAGTGCGCTATGATCGACAGAACTGCCGATGTTAATTGATCCGTCATCATCTATAGTGTATGGAGGTGAGTAACGGTTAACAAAAGACTACCAAAGGCTCAAATTCAACGTCAGCTATTTATCCAAAAGCTCAAAAGCAAAAAGGGAATTTTGACTTGCTAACATCCTCCATTAAATAAGTTAGCTAAAGTTTAGTCCGGGCAATATCACAGGCATTCAGGCTATTAGCTGAGGCAAATGTAATGGAGAAATGAAAGCTGGATAGTGAAAATATTCCCCTCTCGTTTTTGCAGTCATTTATTCAGAATATATCATGTTAATTGAAGCTATAAAACATGTACATATAGGCTAGCTATGGGAGTCAGTGGTTATCAGTGTGTCCTACGTTATTCACGATATTTTATTTTGTTCAACAGAAAGAAAAAAAAACTCAAACTAAAATAATAGATTGAAGCGGGATAGTTCACCCAAACATGAACATTTACTCACCCTCAAGTGGTTCCACATCTTTGTTTCTTTATTTTGTTGAACACTAAACAATTAAAGATTAAAGCAGATATTTTAAAGAAAGCTGTAAACCTGAAATCATTGATTTCCAGAGCAGTAAAAACAAATATCATGACAGTCAATGGTTACAGGTTTCCTGCTTTCTTCAAAATCTTACTTTGTTCAACAGAAGAAAAAAGTCAAACAGGTTTGGAACAAGTACAAGATGAGTAAATAATGAGAGAATGTTCAGTTTTGAATGAACTGTCCTTTTAAGGGTGCATGGTGAATTTAGGGTGAAATATCCTTATTTATATTTTATTTATTAAAGTACAATTATTATTATTTAATAAAAAGTGCCCTTTTTTCCATTTGAGTCCCTGCCCGTTAAAAGGTCTCTGTACGTCCCTGAATGTGAGCTAACAAAATCATATGGTTAGTTTTGATTCCATTTGTTTTATTGAATCTTTAACATCCATAGAAACTTTCCTCCGAAGGATATTTTTGAAGAAAATGTTCTCAACATAAGGGGGGAAAGAGTTCTTTAACACTGGTACTACCAGAATGATATGACTACTACAATATCTGCAGTGGCCATTCAAACTTGTTTTGAAAGATACGCCTGAAGTAAAGTTATGGCCTGCATCCGAAACCCCATACTTCCATACTATACAGTACGCTAAAAACAGTATGTGAGCCGAGTAGTATGTCCGAATTCTTATAATTCGAAAATCAGTATGCGAGAAGTACCCGAATGACTTACTACCTCAGGTGAGATCTCTTGCATGCTGCGCTATCCCATGATGCCCTGTGAGAGAATTCATGAATGGGAGTGAAGCGACGCAACTGACGCGGGTAGGTCACATGACCATGACAAAATGGCGGATGTAGTACGTCAGAATTCCATTCATACTTCTCACATTCATACTGTATAGAGCGTACTTTTCTAACAGCCGAGTAGTACGTTTAAATTCAAATGCAGTACCTACTGAGTAGTAGGCGGTTTCGGACGCAGCCTGTTCATGTTGGCAGGAAGTTGTTAGGCAACAGAAGTGCACATATTCAAAGGCACAGCAATAAGTAGCGAACACTGAAATCCATGCCATCAATTTGGGTTGTTGCTAGAACGGATACGGTTGCCGCCGGAAGTTAATGAGAAAAATGTATATTATTTAATAAATTTACCATTCATTGTATTTTATTATCGACTACCCCAACCCTAAACCCAACCGTCAACGTAACCTAAAAACAGTAGTTGTACCAAGTATTATTTATGTTATCTATTAAATTACCCGTTAAGTTGTATTTTTAATACCTACTCCCAACCCTAAACCCAACCGTCACAGTACTGTAAAAATATTAATTATTATTATAAAGTGACATAATTTTTTTTTGCTATATTAATGTGCACATCGAACTTCCGGCCGGCCGCATATCCGATCTACACTTTACCATCAATTTGACCTTTATGGAAAAAAACAAATCATAAATTAAAAATAAATAAACATACACTTTAAGGAATTACAAGGTATTATAGTTACAGTATAACGGTTTTATTTCCATGAAAGTTATTAAAAACAGTTTGAATGACCACCTTAGTAGTTTTAGCATTAAGGCCCGTGCACATTAAGAGGGAGTTATGGAAAGCAGCAAGCAGTATTTGATGGTGAGTTTCAGTTCACTTTGTAAATTAAAGTAAATTATGTATTTCAATCAAACAAACAAAAAATTACAGATTTATGTATTTTTAAAAAAATTATATTTTGTATAATTATGTATAAATATGTATATTTTGGACTACGTTGGCTGCCATTATTTTAGATGATAGAGGAAGTTTGAGCTTATTCATGGAGAGACTCGCAATTTGGTCTGTTTCACTGCGGTCAATAATTGTCCGGTTTTCTACAATGATGCTTATTGCAGCAGTGAAGACAGTTGTTGACAACCTTATGACATGTTTATTTACTAGTATTTCTTTGACTTTTATAAACAAAGATTTGACTCGATATCAAGAAGCATTTAACGTTATACCATTGCTCTTGGCGAGAGGGAAAAATCGAAGGTATTGAAGACCATCATCGTTTTGATTAAATTTAAAACCAAAAAAGAGGCACAATGTGGCATCGTATCAGTTTTTTTTTTTTTTACTATCTTAGTTGTTAAAATAGCTGTGAGCTGCACTTTTGGCTTACGGAGTGCATCCATTTGATATCACACACTGTGCACCTAAAATAATGACCTCAAAGTCGGAAATAAATGTGCATATTTTTCTTTTAAACAATGTACATCTTGTTAGGTTTCTACTCAATTATTTATTAAGATACATTATATCTGGTTTATGAAACCATACAAGTCTTGATACCCAGGGTACCCTTTAGCTGTCACCCCATTTTTTGGGGGACAAATGATATATGATACGTAAGATATGTTCAGGTTTAGACCGAAAAGAAAAGAGAAAACATCCAACCCAATCGGATGGAGATATTTTTTCTTTTTAAAATAATATACAAATAACACAGTGGCTCTTTGTAACCATTTTTTAAAAGGCCTTTTAAAAGATATGATGACTGCATATCAATAGTGGAGGAGACTCAATTCACTAAGAAAGTATTTGTCATTTTGAAAGCAGATACACTACTGAAGACCCTTTTGCATCAGGGCTTTTTTGACTCACAATGGTTACTTACTTCTCATAGCAGTGTGCAGCCGTCATGACAAACTGCTCAGACACAAGGAAGCCACCGCATCTGTGTTGCTTATTGTATTGAACAGAAACCATGTAGGGTCTTGAATGAGGTCTAGCTTCCCTTCCGTTTACTATGCCTGATTTCACAGATGCTGAAAGAGAAGTCAGATTAGGTTGGTTAAATGTCAGTCAGACTTGGCCAACTGTCCCTTAAGAATGAGCATTGAAGTTTAACGTTTATGTTACGTTTTTTTCATTACACTTACCTTGAAGGGTCAGATTCGGTAGCAGGTAAACTAGCAAAAGCACAGAGAAGATCATGATGCTGTTGTTAGAAGGTTGCCATGGATTACTGATGTTCTTCTCTGGTTTGATGGTGGTGTATAAAGTAAAGTGGGCAAGTTTACCCTAAGTCGTGCATGTACTTCCTCTTTCACACCATGGTGTGGCTTTTGATGGGTGTTATGTTTGTTCTTAATGGTGCTTGATGAATCTCCCCCCGTGATGCAATTCCTGGCTAATATTTCTTGTCATTTTTGGTAGCTTAGTCAATCTGACTCAGTCTATCTGTGAAAAGACCACACACACCAAAAGCTGCTTTTCCATTTCGCAGTACGATATGACTCTGCTCTCTTTGGTTTGCTTGGCTCAATTTTTATCTCCACTGCAGTTAAACAGTTGAGTCTCACCATTTTTTAATCCCAGCCAATATCGTGGTCTGTCGTGAGCACTATTAGCTTAGCATAGATCATTGAATTGGATTAGACCATTAGCCTCTCATTTAAAAAAAAAAAAGAGTTTAGATAATTTTCCTGTTCAAAGCTTGAGTATTTTGTAGTTTCATTGTTTACTAAGACTGAGGAAAAAGTTAAAAGTTGTTACTTTTGTTACTTTCTAGGCTGACTAGGAACTATATTCTCATTCTGGCGTAATAATCAAGGCACAATGATTATGTGGGGCCTGAAAATAGTCACTAACTAGGTACTGTGACAGTGCTGCATAATATCATTGCCCCTACTGCAGAAATAGCTGTATGGTCAAGTGACCTGAATGCTGTTCTGGTACATTGTAGGGCACATGGCTTCTAGGTCTACATGGCATCACTACAGATAAGACATTCATCTTTGCAAATACAAATACTTAAAAAATCGGCCTACATCTTTAAATAACTTTTGTGGACAACTTCTTTTTTCCCTCCACCACAGCAAAGTTCAGAGGACAGGTTTACTGCATCTCATCCAAGAACAGAACTTCCACTGCACAGGGATTTGGTTCAGACATACCAATTTTTCACCACCACTAACCAGGTTATTGTTCAGAGCCAGTGCTATTGATAGTTTGGGGCTGGTTTGTCTGGTGAGCCTTCTAAGAAAAGACACTAAGGCCCAATCCTGATTTTATTTTTGTACCACTACCCCTTCCCCTTCCCCTTGGCCCTTACAACCGAGGGTTAAGGGAAAGGGCTTCAAAACTCACCCCTAAGAATTGGGACAGCTCTTCAACACCTGCACACGTCATCATATGTCATCGCGATCTCTTGCTTCATATGAGATCAGACGATCGCGACTGCTGGAGTTATTCCAGTTGTGTTATTTTTTGGTGTTTATCTTCAGGAAATCACTGAAGGCGTATATTATGTTATCATAACGATCTAATGTGGCAATAAGATCGTAACTATACTGTGTATTTACACAGTGGCCATATTTATCTATGTAAACACACAAAAACAATATTAACATTATAGCAGACACTGTAAAAAGCTCATTCCAAGCCACGAGACATTACTGACAGGGTATTCAAGTGTCATTGAGTTCACGAGTTAGTGTCATAATGTTGTGGGACTGATGTACATGAGTTATGATTATGGAATATAGATCGCGAAATTTAGCGTTTTTTAAAAAGCATGATGGTAAAACACGAACGCGGTTATGAATATATTAAAACATATGTTTGTTTGTAGTAAAAATTCGTAATAATGACAAAAAATACTATTTTGTGGATCTCATTACTTTCGGGTTCAGGTATATTCTGGGAAATTTTCTTACCCCTCCGTTTTAAGTGTGGTCCTGAAAAATCTTTGTTCGATGGGGTGTATACTCCTTGCCCTTAGCCCTACGCCTTCAAGCTAAAGAGAATTGGGACACCACTACCCCTTGACGTAACCACGCAAAACAAGGGGTATGGGGAAGTGCTAAGGGGTAGAATTGGGATTGGGCCTAAGAGAGCCACTGCATATATTTAATTTTTTTCCAGCAACACAAATGCCAAATACAAACACGGCATTATTGTTCAGTTATAACTATAATGCATCTCTGAATTTATTAGAAACAGTAAAGGGTAACACTTTACAATAACAGTACATAAATAATGATGTACTAATACGTAAATTAACCATTACTTTATTATGAACTCATGATGAGTTAATGCATGAACTAATCATGAACTAACCTTAACTACAGCATGAGTCACATGAGTTCATGTGTGAATAACGGCTACCTTAATTAGTACATGTTTGTTAATTAATGTATTAATTAACACTTTAAATTA
>CAIGQQ010037719.1:11807008-11844000 GCA_903798035.1 Danio albolineatus | reverse complement strand
ATATATTCATTCATTCATTCATTCATTTTCCCTTGGCTTAGACCCTTTATTCATCAGGGATCGCCAAAGAGGAATGAACTGCCAACTTACTCAGCATATGTTTATACAGTGGATGCCCTTTCTGCTGCAGCCCAGTTCTGGAAAACGTCCATACACACTCATTCACACACATACACTACGGACAATTTAGTTTATTCAATTCACCTATACTGCATGTCTTTGGACTGTGGGGGAAACTGGCGCAGCCCGTGTTCGTGGAGATCATGCAAACTCCACACAAAAATGCCAACTGAGCAATCTATTTGCTGTGAGGTGACAGTGTTAACCACTGAGCCACCATGTCACCGCTTTTTGAAAATATAATTGATTGTCATCATTTGCCCACCATAAGGTTGTTCCAAATCTTGTATGATTTTTTATTTATTTTTCTTCTGCTGAACACAAAAGAAGGTATTTGGAAGAATGTCAGTAAACAAACATAAATAGCCTCCTATTTACTCTTGTAGTACTTATTTTTCCCTGGCAGTACATGAGTGGTGATATCTGAGGGTAGGTAAATGTTCCACAATTGTGTTTGATACTGTTAGTAACTGTCTGGCGTCTTGATTGAGGTTCAGCTTCCTTCCTGTTCACTTTGCAAAATTTCACAGATGCTGAGAAATGGACTTGACTTAATCTCCCTGCTAAAAGCCACAAAAAACGTTTAGTTTAAAAAGTGTAAAACATTTATATGGAATTAAAGGTAGCTCATGAGGGGCACTTGTATCTGGCATCCAGCTGAAAGCAAGTTTCAGCTGCCAGTGGCATAACATAGCATAAAAATAGCTGTAGCAGACCCTCACTGATGAGAAAATCTAATGTGATCGAGGATTGTCATTGGCTAATTTCTCATCTTTAATAAGATTCAGAAGTATTCAGAATGGGTAACAAGTCTTTGGTGCTACTATTAATTTGCTACTTTGGTGCTACTAAAAAATTGCACTGATTCATTTATTTGCACTGTACAAACCCATTGTACATATACATTTGTAATTAAGTTGATCTGCACAATTCTGATTATTTATAAGCAGCCTACATTGCACTGATTCATTTATGGGAACCGTACATACCCACTGTACATGTACATTTGTAATTATGTACACACCCACTGTACATACACTTGTAATTGTTAATCAATTTGCAGACTTCTGATTATTAATATCAACCTGTACGTATAATAATTTCTTGTAAATCTCTGCTCTTAACTAATGCAACCTGTATATAATGTTCATAGTACATCCATCTTTAAATATTACCATAGTTTGTTGCCTTGTACTTGTACATGTGTAATGACAATAAAGTTGAATCTAATCTAATCTAATCTATTGCATCGCTCACACTTGAGTATCTTGGTGACATGTAAATAGTTTACAATAAAACATGTGGTGTGATATTTCAACATAATTCCCACATACTCAAAAGATTAGAAATAAATCTCAAAGAGAAATTTGTTTACATTGAACACAAAATCTAACCAGTAGTGTACAGATAAATGCATCTGTATTGGCATAAATCAATCAGTGTTTAAAATCTCTAACTTACTGTACTTGACAGAACAAGCACCCAGCCCCAAAAGTGCAAGCTTATTTAGAGTGAATGTTGAGACATGAGTCCATTTTTTGGTAACATATACAGTCACTTTGTACAACAATTGTTCTCCTACCTCTAGGTATTGCTCTACAGTTTCAATCTTAGAGTAACAAAAGATTTAATTAAGGAAAAAAATATTCTGGACCTACATTTTTCCTCACACGTAGATTGGGAGTTGAGTACAGGTACATGACTATCTGGCCACGTATATGGCCATTGAGTGACCTGCCAATATATTTTAAACATGCAACTGGCTGGGACAATAAAAACAATTTGACTGATTGCTGTTTGCCATTTGATAATTTTTTTGTTAAAGAACTGAAGGAAAGCATTTATTCATTTTATTTTTCATAAAAATTACACTGGATCCACTGGCGATCTTCTGAACATTAGGATGCTTGGGTCAATTCCAGTGATCATGTTCAACAAATTTCTTTGGCTTTTAAGCATTTAAGAGCTCAAAAAAAAATGTTTAGCATTTTTTAAAACAAAATCACTTTATCTTTGCAATTATGGATTGGATCCATGGACCATATGCTGAAATCTTTGTATAAACTTCAGGATGTTTGGGACTATTACAGACGCTTGAATCACCAAAGGATGTGACACCAACTGCAGTGTTTCCACAAACCAAAGGACCTCCTGAATCCCCCTGTGAACAAGCACAGATAAACACGTCAACAGTGAAACAAACTGGTTAATAAGCAAACCGAGTCATCTTAAGTACATACTTTGCAGGATCCACCTTGCCCATAAACACAGATCATCTGTGAGGCCACATATTTAGATCCCCATTTTTCTTGGCAGTATGCGTCATTTTTGGTAGTCACGTTTGCTTCCATTAGACGGTCACTCAGTGGGCCTTTCATCCGCAGGTCTCCCCAGCCGGCAACACTGCAGTCAGTACCTGCTTTAATGTGTTTACCATCCCTTGGCAATGGTATCAGTTTAACCTTGTTGTTTAGTTTGACCTTTTTCTCTATCTGTAATTCAAAAACACAACTAATTATAGTAAGACTAAATACGGATTATACTAGTGACTTTAAGGTCAATAAAGAAGCATTAATCAGAATTGAACTCATTTGAAATAGATTTAAACACAGTGATTGTATTATGCTTCCTGATTGAATACATTTTGAACTACCAAAATGACAGGTATTACAGTTTGGTACCTTCAAAATCATGATGTCATTCTGATGAGGTCTATAGTCTGGATGCGGGATGTAGGACTTCACTTTGTAGCGTTTCAAAGTTCTGCTTTTACTTAAATCATGGGCACCAACCACAACTGTCTGCACTTCCGTTCTGATGGAAAATCATATTATATTATATTATATTATATTATAATATATTATATTATATTATATTATATTAATGTATTATATTGATATAAATTGTATTATAATATTATAATTTTTAGACCATTTAACCACGAATAAAATGGCAGAATGTTGTACCAAAGAAGGTACAAACCCTTGCAACTGGAATTGTACCTTAAGACAAAAGAAACACATTTGTATCATTGCAGTTTGTACATGTAACGACATGATTTGTACCATGGGAAACCTAAATGTAGCTTTGGTCTTTAAAACCTGCAGATACAATATTTTACCTTCATCAAAGGTACAAATCTGATCCATGAAGGTACCAAGGTGACAAGACACTTTGTACCTTAACAGTGTCAATATGTTCCCTCAAGAACTATTTAAAGGCATTTTGCTATAGCTAAAATGATTCAATTTATTTTAGTAAATATGAAACATCAAATACTTTTAAACAATGTTTTTTTTTAAGTTTCTTAAAGTGTAAATGCTCCTTTTCCATTTACAATAAAGAATAAAAAATACTGTAACATAAATCGAAAGATCTATTTTTTGTTAAACATTTCACAACACTTTTTCACCAAAAATGTCACAGAAGTACGTTCTCCCATGTACAATAAAAAAAAGATTCTTTAGTTTTCACACAATACCTTTGTAATCGCTTAAAAGTTCATTTAATTCACTTATTGAAAGTATTGTAATGTAATATGCACAATGTTTGATTAATTTACAATACTAAAATGTCTGCATTACACTTTGCATATGCAGGACTTCTGCCAGCTCACGTGCGTAATAGAAAGCAAATGGCAAAAGGTGCGGAAATCAATAATGAAAATTCTCACCAGATGTTGGTTAAAATGCCTTTAATGTTTAGTTTACAATACCTATAGCTTTGTTTTACCAGTTGTTTTGTATTATAGAACTTAACAATTAATGTTTATGAGTTTTTTTAAACATGCTTTTAAATGATGATTCATGTTTTAATATAGAAATTATTCGTAAAATCACTTTGCCTTTACAGTAATATTTAATTTCATAGATACTGTAATAAAGAAGGAGTTGTCCAACACATGTACCATTTATATGGGAACAATTGTGTACCTTTATTTCAGTTGTACCATAAAAGGTACAGAACAGTATCATAAGAGGTCTTTTCTGTACCATATATGGTACAACTTTTACAAAGGTACAAAACTGTTCCTTAAGGAACAATATTTGTACCACCTTGTACCTATTTTCCCCCTGAGAATGCAGTATGGTTGCAAGCTCTCTGAACTTCAGCTGGCACTAAACAAAGCTCTTACCTTTTCCAGCAATGTGCAGCAGTCAAGACAAACTCTTCGGTAATGAGGAATCCACCACAGATATGTTTTTTATTTAACTGAATAGAAACCATGTAAGGTCTGGAGTGAGGTTTTGCCTCCTTGCCATTCACTATACCCACATGAGCTGAGAAAGAGAGAAGTGTTGCTAAAATGAGCACTTAATCAGCACATGCCAATAAATCATATCTGCAAAATCTGTTGTATAAGTCAGTCTCACCAGTGGAGGCTAGGTCTGGCAGCAGACAAACCAGCAAGATCGGAAAGATGATGATAATAATAATGGTCATGATGAAGACAACCAGCGAGCTCGCAATTATGAAATACTGTGTATACATATAAACTAAAGATGGGTGGAGACAGTTAGGCATTGAGCTGTCTGTAAGTTTTGACTTGAGCAATGCAATGATGGTAAAGTTTAGATCTTGCAAATCTTGGTGGTTTCACAGTGAAGCCACAGATGACTTAGATGATAAAAATGAAGCACAAAGAATACATCATAAACTTATTTATCATAAACTGGTGTTACGTTCCTTCCCCTTTTTGTCTAGGGTTGGGGAAGGAAAATAAACTTAGTATACTAAAATTTCTCATGAAGACAACAACAAAGGAAGCATAAGTCTTCAGGAGAAGGATAAACCAAAACAGGAACTAACTTATGAGGAGAACTAGATCAGGTGAAATAAAATAAATCAAACAACAAAGGTTTTCCTCAACACCCTTACTATAAATAAACAGTCAAACATGTACAAAAAAAGGCACCCTTTCCCTAAAGCTTCCTTTTGTAAATTAAAAATTAAATAAAGAAACAATACAATTACCTTTTAAATACCAAACAAAGAGTATAAAATAATAACTGAGAAAACAGACACACTGGCTGTAAGTTCCACAACACAAACACCAAGTTTCTTAGAAAAAACAACAGAAGTTAAGTTGTACCCAATAGCGTACTTAAGTTCTCACATTACGCAACACACCCAAGAAGTATGCAACCGACACAAGTCTGGAGCAGGGGAGAAGTGAACCTCTTTTTGGGTTGAAGCACACTGATCTGATCTTTTGTAGCAGCGTGTCACTGCAACACTCTCACAATGATGAGCCCCACCGGGGCCTAATCAGCTCTACCTAGCAAGCAGGCAGAGAGAGATACACAGCTAAATTCTCTGAGTAAAATTTACTCAGGTCAGAGTGTATTTGGTCCCTCTCTAAATTGAGTACAAGTACAGTAACTCAGCAGCAGAGTTAAAGTTAATGAGACAATGAAAGGATTAATTAAGGATGATTGAGCACTGATGACGAACACCTGATGTTAATAAGCAAAAACAGAAGAGAAACACAAAACTACAACTGACTTCAATCAGCAGCAGCGGATTCACTCATCACTAAAATTGGTGGTGTTTTTTATTGTTGTTTTTATTATTTAATCAGTTCATTCTCATTAATATCACTATATGGAATTTTGTAGAGTGTGGCAGAAATGAGGCCTAAAAGGTTAGTAATAAGTAAATCTGCTGTTTGTGGAGTTGCTGAATGATCCTCTACTGAGATTTTGAGAGATTCAATATGTTTTATTTTAGTTTATTTCATCTAAGGCTGTTACTGAAGGTAAATGTGGTTTTGTGTTTCTCTTCTGTTTTTGCTTATTAACATCAGGTGTTCGTCATCAGTGCTCAATCATTACTTAATTAATCCTTTCATTGTCTCGTTAACTTTAACTCTGCTGCTGAGTAACTTTTACTCAATTTAGAGAGGGACCAAATACACTAAATTTTACTCAGAGGATTTTGCTGTGTAGAGAGACACACATTGGAAGAGTGGGAGAGAAACACAAGCACACACACACATAACCACTCCCAATGGGTAATAAACACAATAGATGAACAATAATAATAAATACATCCAAGGGTATAACAGTGGTATAAAATTAGTAATAAAACCCTATCTGATATACAAAAAGTGGTACACGCTCTAAAACGGACTAATAGCCACTATAATTACAATGGGTGGTAAAATAAAATGCACTACACTATTGGATTTCTTGAACTGCACGTAAACACGTAATATGTCAGAGATGTATTCATAGCACAACCCTGTATCATTTCTTTAGATGCTGACAAAATACCTCCACATTTGATTTTAAGTGTCTAATCAGGCCTAAGATATGAAGTATGAAGTGAGTTTCATTTTGTCTAGCTGGTTTTGGTTTCTAAATGAATCAAGCATGTCACACGGAGCCTGGTAATTCTGTGATTTGTGTATTAATACAAGGGTTCTGGAATCTGATTAGCTGATAGCTGTAAAATATTCTGTTAGCTCTGTTCCAGTCTCTTCTGATGTGCATCACACCGCCCACAGAGAGTGCCAAGCAGAGGACTAAACTCACTTCAGTTTGATTAAAAAGTGCAGCGGTTGGACCACATTATTAATTTTGAGACTTTTTTTTTTATCCAAGAATGTTGAGGTTTTGATTTCAAATATGCAGTTTATTTATAAAAAATAGTGCCACATGCAAATAAGCAAGAAAAGGATCTGCTGTAGGTCCTTTATTGTTGTTTACAGGGCCAAATGTCATGTCTGGAAAGCGTGTGAGAGTCCCGCTTCCTCTGTCTAATTGTTAATCTACATTTGAAATTATGAACTTGAGTCATAACGGCCCACACAGCTTTCTTCTTTAAGCGAGATCAGAATTAATTGCAACTTTCTAGCATACACCATGCCTACCAAGTAACGATACTGTTGGCAGTGGAAACACAGGTCTGATCAGGGTGACGCAAACTGTACTGTACTAAACCGAGTCCAGTGACCAAACAGTTTTCGACACCCATTTACTCCCATAGTATTAATTAACGGTGGCAGTAAATGTATGGCAAGATCTGTTTGGTTACTGAGATTTTTCGTAATCTCTTCCTTATAATAAATATATTCATACAGATTTAGAACAACTTTAGAGTGAGTAAATGATGACTGGATTTTTAATTTTACTGAACTATACCCTTTTATTGATGGTATTGCCAATGTAGCCAACAAGCAAACTAAAGTAAAATGGTTACATAAAGGCCAATACCCAGCTAACAAATTTTGGTTGTTAGAACGTTCTCATAATGTATCTGTAACGTCCCGAGAATGTTGAAATGTCCAGTTTGCTTAATGTTACTAGAACGTTTTTTATGGTTAGCATAACGTCCTTACAACGTTTTCAAAACCTAAATTTCCACCAAAATATAATGTTCTAAGAACGTTTATTTGTAACGTTCCAATAACGTTGAAATGTCCAGTTTGCGTAATGTTGTTAAAACGTTTCTTTATGGTTAGCATAGCGTTCTTAGAATGTTCATAAAACCTACGATGAGAACGTTCATCAAGTACAAATAACGTCCTGAAGACGTTGCAAAAACTTTGTTATAAGAACATTGGTAACACTTTATAATAACGACACGCTATGAATCATCTATTAAGCATTAGCAGGTAGTGAATTCATTATTTGTTAAGCATTAACACTACATTAATAAACGTTAGTAAGCAGTTTATACCTGCAGCTACAAATGCTCTTTTCTTGACTTATTAGTACATTTATAATGTGCTTTATAATTGTACTTTCATAATTGGTTAAGGATAAATTTTTCATTACAAAATTAAGTATCACATTATTTACAAACCAGTTGTATTTAAGAGTAGTTGGTGGTTTTTAAGATCATTTAGAATGAGTTAGTAAATGATTAATAAACTATTAAAATCAACATTTATATATTGTATTATTCAGGCATATAGTAATGGTTACTATGTCTGCTAATAAATGCTTTATTATCTCAACTTCATCCAGTTTTGTGACCTAATCTAAAGTGAGGATTATTCATGCTTTATAAATCCCTTATAAATGACTATTAAAGGCTTAATATCAAATTAACAATACATTTTTGCAATCCAATCTAAATAATAAAAAGACTGTAAAGTTTAAACATCGTTGAATAACAGTAGTGTCAAAATACAACATAAAATTGGATAAAAAAACAACAATATAATTTAACCGTATATTATGATACAAGTTATTTAGCGATGTTTAAACTGTAATTTTATTTTAGATAAGGTTGCAGATATTTATTTTTAATTTGATACAGTTTAATTTATGTACAGTTGAAGTTAGAATTATTAGCCCCCCTTTGATTTATTTTGATTTATTTATTTTTTAAAATATTTCCCAAATGATGTTTAACAGAGCAAGGAAATTTTCACAGTATATCTGATAATATTTAATAAAATCTTTTTATAAAATCTTTTCTCCATTAAACAGAAATTGGGGGAAAAAAATAAACAGGGGGGCTAATAACTCAGGGGGGGCTAATAATTCTGACTTCAACTGTATATTCAAATTAATAGAAATGAATAAAGTCGTCTATGTTCTTTTTTTTTTTCCTGTTTAGAATAAAACTGAGCCTTTAATAGTCATTTATAAGGGATTTATAAAGCATGAATAGTCCTCACTTTAGATTAGGTCACAAAACTGGATGAAGTTGAGTTAATAAAACATTTATTAACATTAAAATTAACTATTGGTATATGCCTGAATAATAAGAATTATAAATGTTGATTTTAATAGTTTATTAATCGTTTACAAACTCATTATGGATGATCGTTAAAAACCACCAACTACTCTTAAATAACTGGTTTGTAAATAATGTGATACTTAATTTAGTAATAAAAACTAATCCTTAACCAATTATGAAAGTACAATTATTAAGCACATTATAAAGGTACTTATAAGTCAAGAACAGAGCATTTGTAGCTGCAGGTATAAACTGCTTACTAACGTTTATTAATGTAGTGTTAATGCTTAACATATAATGAATTCACTACTTGCTAATGCTTAATAAATGATTCATAGCGTGTAGTTATTATAAAGTGTTACCAGAACATTTTCCATCAACATTTCGAAAACATTCATCAAGTGCAAATAATGTCCTCAAGACGTTCTAAAAACTTTGTTATGAGAATGTTTTACATCATTATTATGAGCACGTTCATCAAGTACAAATAACATCCTGAAGATGTTCCAAGAAGTTTGTTCTAAGAACGTTTTCCATCATTATTATGAGAATGTTCAAGTACAAATATCGTCCTGAAGACGTTCAAAAAACTTTGTTCTAAAAACGTTTCTTAAACAACGTTACAAGAACATTAACAACGTTATGAGAACATTCTAAAAACGTTCCATTGATAATGTTCTGTGCTAACATTTTCACAACTTTTAAAGAACGTTAGTGAATGTTCTGGGAACATTCCCTGTTATCTGGGTAGAAGATCATGAGCTGAAAAGATTTAACCAAAAAGACATAACGGCTAATGCTAACATTTATGGTGCATGAGAAAGGTGGTGAAGGCTTTGTTGTTGTTTTGTTTAGTGGATATCAATGGTGGTAGGCCAAATAAAACAGGAAATAGCTTAGCATTTAATCGACTTCCTGTTTGCTAACTTTAAAGGTTCAAGAAACCCTGGAGTACTTATTTTGAGATTTTAACAGATGTGTGTGTGTTGAGCATCAATCAAGACAGTGTTAGCAGATGTCAGCTTTAATTGTGGGGAAAACTGGATCATTTTGAGTTTTTGTCAGCTAATTTCATCTTCTGGGTTTAAAATAATTTTGGGGGTGGCATCAAAATTGGTGACGTATCGCAGAACTGCAAGTGGAGTGATGATGCGTCTGTTTCCTGTTATTAATCATAGCGAGTTTTCTTATCCTATGAGAAGACCCTGATTCCTAGGGTGCTTTCAATTGCCTGGACTATACCCAGGTTTTATTGTTTCCCCTTGCCTCCTTCTCGGTTGGTTTTTTGTTCACACTGTCTTTTTTCCTTCTGAACCATGGTACGCTTGCATCATCAAGCAGCTATTTTGTGTATGGCTGTTGCCAAGTGACAGACACAAAAGCAAAGGGCCAAAATGGAAAGACATCCGCACATCCCGTTCGTTTCACTTTTAATGAACCTTTTGGTTTTGGACATACAGAAAACAACTTGTGACTATCTGTCGCAAAATTATTATACACATTCAGAACACCACTGTCTAATTAATAGTAATGACTATATAATAAGCAGATGAAGCATGTGTAACAAGGACACCTTAAAATAAAGTGTTACAGTTAAATTAAACTGAAATATTGTAATAAGGCGGGTTGAGACTGGAAGGGCATCCGCTGCGTAAAACGAACGCTGGATAAGTTGGTGGATCATTCCGCTGTGGTGACCCCAGATTAATAAAGGGATTAAGCCGACAAGAAAATGAATGAATGAATTGTAATAACATACAGCTGAAGTCAAAATGATTAGCCCTTCTGTGAATTCTTTTTTTCTTTTTCAAATATTTTCCAAATGATGTTTAACAGAGCAAGGAATTTTTCGCAGTATTTCCTATAATATTTTTTCTTCTGGAGAAAGTCTTCTTTGTTTTATTTCAGCTAGAATGAAAGCAGTTTTCATTTTTTTAAAGAAACATTTTAAAGTCAATATTATTAGCCCTCTATTCATTTATATTTTTTTCAATTGTCTACAGAACGAAGCATCATCATACAAGGTACCAGTCCGTGGATCAATTGGTAGCGGGCTGCACAAGAAATAATTAATTATTTCTGTTTTATTTATTATCTGTACAGATAATATAGTCTGAACGATCTTTTATTTTGAAAAAAATAACATTTCTGTAGATTAATTATCTCAGACAAACACAGAACACCCAAACACTGCAGTGCTTTGTAATTTTCTCCATGAATAAACTTGTATCAGAATGACAGCAATGTTTTTTTTACGGTTGATGGTCGCCTAGCAACCTACGAATTACATCTCCCAATCCCCACCACCCACCCTCACCCCCCATATCCCCTCCGGTACGTGATAAAATTGTCAAGCATTGACCGATCAGCGGTGATAAAAAGATTGTGGTCCATTGCTGTATATAACAATGAAGACATAAGTTTGCCATGTGATACTTTAATGCCACAATATATAAGGGATAAAGTCCATCCAGGTGGTTGTTATCAGCAAAGATGCACTGTTGAGGGCTCTATTCTGCAAAAACAACTGCCTCAGCCATTTAATTTATCTCATTTATTGCACGGCTACTTGCCACAAAACAAAACAAAAACTGACGCAAAACATTGTCCTGCAGCATATTAGTTTATTAATTCGTCAATTAAAAGCAAAACTGAAAGAAACAAAAATGGCTGAATGGAGCATACACTATTATCCAGTCACAAGAAACAGCAGCATGACAGGCAAGCATACAAATGTGGATGCAATTGTATTCACTGATGGTCAAGATGATTGGAAGTACCCAGATGAGCCTGTGTTATTCAGTAGATGTTATCTCAGAATAACATACCTTGGAATGTCTCAAGTGATCAATCAGAATGAGCTTCTAGAAAGCTCTGTAATAATTAAAGATGTTATCTCACTTCCCATTTTTAATTACGCCGTCAATCCATTGACGGTATGGTGAAATCCTGGTATACACATTCGGATGTTTTGGTGCATTACAGAGATATGGGTCACCAAAAGATGTGATGCCAACAGCAGTGTCTCCACAAACCAAAGGACCTCCCGAATCGTACTGTAAAGACACACAGATCAACATGTAACTAAAGTGCTCTATCAGTTCATCAACAAAGAAAACACACCATTATCTTTTGTACATACTTTACAGGATCCACCGTGTCCTCGTGTGCACAGCATCTGCGACACTAAGAAGTTCTCTCCCCATTTAGTTTTACATTCCGTGTTACTTATTATATAGACATTTGCCTCCATTAGACAATCGCTCAGTGGGCCATTAGTCAGTAGTAGTCCCCAACCGGCAACACTGCAGAGAGTATCTGCATTGACATGTTCTCTTTTCTTTGCTATTGAGATCCGTCTAACATAACTATTTTCTGTGACATTTTCCTTTAGCTGTAAGTCAAGAACACAATCATTGTACATAGACATGCTTTAATGATTAATATTTATTAAGTAAAACATATAATACTACAATAACAGGTCGATACCTTCATAAGCATGATGTCATTCCAAATAAATTTGGAGTTGTAGCTTGGATGTTGGATGTAAGACTCCACTTCTATGCGATCTGAAGCGTTACTTTTTCTTAAATCATGAGCACCTACCACAACCGTCAGATTTTCGCATCTGTTGTAATAGAAAACCATTATGCTCATTTATATCATATGAAACCACTCATGTGACAAAGATCAGACTAAACAATCTCCTACCGGTTCCAGCAATGTGCAGCAGTCAAGACAAACTCATCAGTAATGAGAAATCCACCGCAGATATGTTGACCATCCAGCTGAACAGAAACCATGTAAGGTCTGGAGTGAGGTTTTGCCACGCTACCGTTCACTATACCCACATGAGCTAGGATAGAGAGGATTAACACTTAATTCCAATTAAATATTCTTCACAAATGCGTAAATCGTGTGTTGTATAGTCAGTCTCACCAGTGAGGGTCAGGCGTGGCAGCAAAGAAACCAGCAGGAGCAGAGAGAAGACAATGAGGGTCATGTTGAAGACAGTCAGTGAGCTCGCAATGATAAAATGCCCTATATATTGACACAGGTGGAGGTGGAGACATTCAGCTTTATATCATTTCTTGCAACACGAGCAACGCAGTGATGTAAAGATACTGTTCCTGTTAATACTTCCGCTTTTGTATTCTGATAAATGATAAAAATGAAGCATGCTTGCACAATATTTCTCACACAGCTGCTTATTGTTACCCACCAATCCCTTTTTGCGATTCCGACAAGGCCGAACTTAACAGCTTGTTACTTTGCAGGCTTCTGCAGCAAAACCTTAAAGACGTTGATCAAGCAAATTAATGACAAACAAGATAAAATTACTCTTCATTTTAAAAGTCATTTTATTTTTAAATGAACCACAGCCTACCCTTTGATCTCTCCCCAACACGCGCGCACATACCCACAAACTTGCGTACTGAAACTTGTGATGAGTGTTGCCCTCATGTTTTCTCAATAAAAAGGTGTCACTACTGAAAATCGATGTGACATTTCTTAGAAGCATGGCCAGATCCTATTGAAAGATAGCTGAGGGGTTCAACTATCTTGTCAATGGGATCTGGCCCTGAGCCTACCCTAATCTTTGTTTTTTCTACTAAATCACAACTTACCAGCAAAGTCAACTTCATATCCGCTTGTTAAGTGGTGACGAATACTGTTTCCAGGTCCAAGCAGCTACTTATTTGAACTGAGAAAATATTCGTCTATTTTCAATCAATTTTTGCATAAATCTGTTAATCATCCTCAGTCATGATCAAAACTACTAAATTGTTTAGAAAATTACAGGATTTTAACGATTTAATTGCCAAATTCACAAATGATGTCACTGATTTGGTGAAAAAACACACACAAAATGACATATTTTTAATATAAAACGTAATTGTGGGCTGGATTTTTATCTTTGTTTATCAGTCTTAGACGTGAGTGATTAGTAATATTAGCTTTGATGCATTGTTAGATTTTTATTTACTAATTGGTGGCTGTTTTTGCCCCATTGACTTCCACTATAACCACATTTAATGGTGCATGAATACAGTTTTTGTTTTTATTTACTAGAAATAAAAGTAGTTCTGAGCTGCATATTTAGATTTTCTCAGACACATCAAGATAAGTATGTTTAAGGTCACTCTCACACTCTTACACACTCAGAAACACGTACACACACTCTCATTTAACATTCAGAAACGAAGCTTTTTTTGCACAGGCCTAAAGAAATAATGTGCCAACTAATGATCAACAGTAAAAATGATAAGTTTCACCTCTTCCCAACAGGGAAAACCACCAACAATCAAAACTGCATGATTATATGGTGTTATGGTTTTGTAATAAAAAAAAAAATGTTGTTATAACGGAAGTCAATGGGGTAAAAACAGCCACCAACAGTAAATCGGGGAGAAAAAAATATAAATATGAAAAACAAATGCATCAAAGGTGATGTTGTTTCACATGTCCTTTAATAAAAGGTAAAAAATGACTACAAATTACTTTTTAGATTAAAAATGTCATTTTGTGTTTTTTTTTTAACAAATCAGTGACAATTTAATTACATTGTAAGAATGATGAAGATATGCCTGATAGAGAGAGAGAGAGAGAGACAACAGACTGAAAGGCACCACACCCAGCTGAGAAGGACAAGGAGATCACACCTATGGTGGACTGCCTACGTTTCACCCACAATTCTTTACACCCTTCTCTTCCTGGACGTTACAGTGGTTTCTGGTTTAAACATTCAAATGCAGGTTCTGTGTCATTTAAAGGGTCTCTTTGCATCTGATAAAAAGGTCTCTCCCTTTTCCTGTAGAATTAAGCTATAACACAGTAGGAACAATACCTGGGACTGTATCTCTTGAATGCAAACAACCTTTTCGCCGACACCAAGCTATTCACATACAATCACAGAAAGAAGCACAAACCCCCGGCCGAAAACAAATCCTCCTACATCTGGGTTTGACTACTTAAGGAAGAGTTTCAAACTGTTCGGGGCGACTTCTGTAACCAGAGTAGCCCGTAGTATGGAGCTCTTAAGCTCCATTCTATGTATATTTTGAAGTCAGGTATGCATCTTTTAATCTTGGATTTATCTTTGAGAATTTGATGTTTCGTATTGATCGTTTATGGATTGACTGAAAGAATTGGCATAATACACATTTACCTGACTAATAAATTGTTATATTTGAACTTATTCTTGTTTACTCTGAAATTATTTACTCTGATAAGTTAAGAATGTACTAGATTTCATGATAGATGTAACATAACACATGTTAGATGGAAATCCCAGAAATTCCAACATGTTGTTTGACTTTAATTATGTTATTCGTTGCAATCACTATTATTGATCAGACTAGTGAACTTATGATGCATTACAGCCGGCGTAAAGTTACATAGATTCACAATAAATGAGTAAATAAGAGTAAAAGTACTATGGGGGGCCAGGGTTAATGCATTAGGATGAAAGTGAAGCCGAGAAGGCAAACATCTTATATGGTACTGGCGGTTTAACTTCTGATTAAATATTCTGATGATTAACCTCTGATCATCGTTTGGAATCTAATTAAGTTGTTACATAGGAAAAATCGGTTATAAGATTTTTCAAATATATAACAAAATCTCATAAACTGCTAAATTAATAAAGTAATATAAACTATAGAATTGGAGTCAGATAAATGAGGATAAACATATCAATCTTCTAAACCACCTCATACTAAAATTGGAGTTAGATATGAGTTAAACTTGAAGTAAATCAGCATTGTGTGCTGGAAAGACAGAACAGGCAGCGAACCTTCATCCACCAGTAGACACAGCCGTTGGACTAAATTGGTGGGACCTTACAACATCATTACGCAATTAAAGAGGTAAAATTCTTTTATTTTTAAAACCATTTAGTAGTTTTGATCTGGACTGAGTTTGATTAACAGATTTGTGCAAAAAAAAAAAAAAGTTTTTATCTGATGCATTTTTACTGCAGTTTAATTCAGTGGATGTTTTGATCCCTAAAAACAAAAGGGTAGTACATTTGCCCAGAGTGTATTGAGTTTATGTATTTATTGTATTTATTTTTTAAGCCCAAGCATCGTCCAAAAATCATCCCGCTAGCTGAAACACAAAAAATGTTATGGCCAAATTAAGACTCAAAATCACCCCAGAGTGGATGAAAACATCTCAAACTGCACATGTTGAATCACTTTGCTTGTTAAGATAATGTAAACCCATGGGGGTAATTAAAGTTGAAAACATCTATTTATTAATCTATGTAACATTTACATTAATAACAGTCTAATGCAAATTTACAATTAGGACTGCATGATATTAGAAAAATCTGATATTCATTCATTCGTTCATTTTCCTGTCGGCTTAGTCCCTTTATTAATCTGGGGTTGCCACAGTGGAATGAACCGCCAACTTATCCAGCATATGTTTTACGTGGCGGATGCCCTTCCAGCTGCAACCCATCTGTGGGAAAAAAATCTGATATTGCAATATTTTATTTTTCTGCGATAAATAATGCGACATGAACACAGCTTCAGAAGCTAGTTTAAATAGCAGTATTTGACTGTTTTCTGTGTAGTCAAACTGTATTCAGGTACAGAAATTGAATAATCACATTGCAAAAAGAAATGCTGTTCTTTGTCTTGTTTCTAAATGTTCTTAGATGAAGTTTTGTTAATATATAAAATATAGTTTTGTTGTAAAACAAACAACAGGATCTGCCAGTGGTTTAAGTACAACATCTTGTTTTCACTTTGAAATATAAATAGTTGGACTAGAACCAAGACAAAAATTCTAACTTAGAAAAAATATGTGTTTTTGGCATAAATTCTATATAAACACAGTAATTAAAAAAATTTTTCTTGCTCCTGGTCAACTATAATGCATATCTTGTATCTTGTGACTCTATGATGTGACTATTGCAAGTATGCACATTGTGATATCGATGCTGTAAAGATATATTGTATACAACCAATTATTTAAAAAACAGCTATTAGTGAAAAGCAGAAGAAATTTTTAAAGTGTAGTAGTTTTAACAGACTACTTTGCTTAATATGGCCTTTATGCATTATCAGGAGCAATGGGCATTTATTTTGCTGAAGGAGTGATAAAAGATGTAGCACTCTTTTTTTTTATTTTTTTTATTAACAATTTTTTCGGGGTTTTCACATTTATTAGACAGGACAGTAGAGAAAATTGACAGGAAAGCATGGGGAGCAGAGAGAGGGGAAGGATCAGCATAGCACCACGAGGTGGAATCGAACTTAGGTCGCCGTGAGCACTACACCACTGGCACCAACAAAGATGTAGCACTCTTGTTCATAGTGTGACGTCTTTAAAAGACCTATACATGATTTCAACACACAAGCATTAAATACAAAAAAAAGGTGTAACCACGGCACAAGCAGAATATCTGATTGTATTATTAAGTTGTCTGCTATTTGTTTGTTACAACAGGTGAGACAAGGAAGAGAAGGTGTACTATATATATAGAAGCTGTAATTTTAATTAAAAAGCACAAACTTTTAAGGTTTACAAAAGACAATACCAAATATTTACAAGACATCTGATGAGCTTACGGGTGAACATAATCATAAACTATGGAAATAAACTATTAGCTACAACAAAAGGTGAAACAAACTAATAAAAAAGCGTTCATTTAGATGAGAATTAAAATAAAATAAAAAAACAGTTCTTTATTTTTGGTTTTAATCTACTCAACCTTTTCAATTATTTTCTTAATCCACTTGAGATATTCTGGAATCTTAGTATACGCATTAGGAAGCAAAGGTGAATTACACATATAATGACTTCCAAAGGATGTGACACCAACAGCAGTGTTTCCACAAACCAAAGGACCTCCTGAATCCCCCTGTTAAGAAACACAGATCAACACGTCACTATTGAAATAAATTGAGACATTAACATTAACTCTGAATCACGTTTTTATACGTACAATGCAGGATCCACCGTGACCATGTGTGCACATCATCTTTGAGGCTGAGTATTTCACTTCTGAATTTAGATTATGTTTGTTCCATAGTTTTTGGCATTTTTTGTTGTCCATTATTTCCACTTTTGCCTCCATTAGACGATCACTGGTTGGACCATTAGTCCCCTTATCTCCCCAGCCAGCAACACTACAGGCAGTGCCTGCATTGATGTCTTTTTTGTTTTTTTTCTTCGGTATCAATATCAAATCAACATTTCTGCTCCGTTTGACTTTTTCCTCTAGCTGTAATAAAGAATAAACATTTTATATATTTAAAGGGGTCATGAACTAACAAATCTAAATTCCCTTTGTCATTTCACATATACACTGTAAAAAATCCAATTTACAAATTGTTAACTCAAAATTGTAAGTTAGATGGACATATTTTTGAGCTCAGAGTTTTTTTTATTTGTTTTAACTGATTTAACTGTTTTGGAACTGTTCAATGAAAGTAAAAAAAATAAAGTTGAGGAGACTTTAAATTTAGATTTCTCCATATCCTTGAAAAATAAAAAGTTGAGTTAACTTAAAATTTTAAAGTAATTTTTGCTGAAGATTTTTGAGTTTATTAAGCTTCAGTGTTTGAAGTTGTGCCAAATTATTCCATACAGTATACTTGACTTAAACCAGCCTTTTTGGTCAACTTAAAAAAATAATTTGGCACAACATCAAACACTGAAGCTTTATAAACTCAAAATTTATTTGCAGCCGGTTGCTTTAAAATTTTAAGTTAACTTTATTTTTTACAGCGTAGGAGGATACAGTACTATCTGTAAGTTAACTTTGTTGTTAGTCTAAAAACAGCTTATAATAATAAAGACAATCTGACAAGATGAAAGGTTGTTGAATATGCCTCTTTATTACATAAATGTCTCTAAACTCTACAAATCAACACCTGATTCTACATCACTGCCTGTTTAGCTTCATCCACCAATTCATGCATGTAGCAGAACAACTAGAAAGCAAACGCAGGGATAAGAAACTAAAAAACAAAGAGGCCACAATCAACAACCTGATTGACTCTATGCAAAGGAGATGTGCTTCACTAAGTTAGGCAAATGGTAGGCACACCGAATATTGACTGGTTTTCTGACCCCTCCTTAAAGCTCTCCATTACAGTTAAGATTTTAGAGTGGCCTTTTATTGTGGCCAGCCTAAGGCTCACATGTGCAATAATCATCGGGTCTAATCTTTATATGCCTGTGAGACCTGTTTGGTGGATTGATTATCTCGTCAAAAGAGAAGTGCTCACTGAAACTTTAGACAAATGTGTGAACAATATTTGAGAGAAATACGCATTTTGTATACATTAAAAACAAGCTCATAGAAAAATAGGAGCAACAGTGTTGTGTTTTTATATTTTTGTTGAGTGTATCTTATATTTACCTTCAAAAGCATGATGTCATTCTTGAGAGTTGTATTTTTATAATGTTCATGTCTGTGATAAGACCTCACTCTGATGCGGAGGGAACCCGCTTTCTTATTTTTCAGATCATGTGCACCAACCACAACTGTCAGCTTTTCATCTCTGATGAAACAAAATTTTAGTACTATGATAAAGTAGTAATTAAAAACAAACAAACACCTGTAACCACTCAGTACATAAATATAAATTAAAGTCTTACTTTTCCCAGCAATGTCCAGCAGTCAGCACAAACCCTTCAGAAATGAGAAACCCACCACAGATATGTTGGGTGTTTTTCTGAATAGAAACCATGTAAGGCCTGGAGTGAGGTTTTGCTTCAGTGCCGTTCACTATACTCACATGAGCTGAGAAAAAGAGACAGAGAGAGAGTGTTAATGCAGTTATTCAGCGCGTACTAAAGAAATATTGTTTAGATACTCATCTGTTATATAGTCAGCCTCACCAGTGAAGGTCAAGTGTGGCACCAGAGAAACCAGCAGAAGCAGAGGGATGATGATGATGGTCATGATGAAAAAGTCAGTGAGCTGCTGCTTGTAAAACTATATAAATATATGTTAAAAGTGGGTGGAGACAATGAGATTTTGTTTCTGTTCTTCATGTGGTATAGGTGTTACTTTCCTTCTCAATCCTTGTGGTCCCGTTTTTATATGGTTTGATTTTGAACAAGTGTTGTTAATCTTTTAGATGCCATAGACCTCCAAATATGATTGTCTTTGTATGAGGTGTCCTAAATAGTAAAAAGGTATCTGCAAAGTTTGTTATAAAATAGATGTGAAAACTTATATTTATAACTTATATTAACTAATACTACAAATGAGAACATAAATGTAAATGGGTGTGAATATTTGGAAAATGCTTGATTTGTTGCTAAGTTTATTATTATTACTTTTGTTGTTGTTGTTTGTTTGTTTGTTTGTTTGTTTGTTTGCTCAGCTCTGCTTTGCTTCGTGGCAGCATCAACACCTCAATTGTGCAGCATTGCCATATAATTCAACAGTCTATCATCATTTATTCCTCACATATGATACATAGCTATATAAAGTTAAAAGCATCTGACTTCTGGCAAAATGGAGTTATTCCTATATTTTGTGAGGGCAAAAATATTTACATTAATTTGTTTGTTTAGTTGATCCATGTATCGTTAAAAGTAATTTTCAAAACCTTCAAAAAACCAAAAAGAATTTTATGAAACCAAGCAGCCCAGTTTAGAAAGACGCTGACCTCTGGTGGTGAGTTTAGGAAATCGCAGAGGTGGTAAACTTCAGAATAATGTTTATGTAAATATTATGTAATCACTTGTCAGGATACTGAGAACCATAATTGCGCTTTAGATAAATAAGTATTGACACTTTGTAAATGGATCTGAGAGTTGAGAAAATCCAAAACCTGTCTTTGTTGTTCATAAAAGTCACTGACTTTAGTTTTCAATTCATAAGGGACTGTCACTTTAAACCCATGGTCTCAAACTCAATTTCTGGAGGGCCGCAACTCTGCACAGTTTAGCTCCAACTCACACCTGCCTATTAGTCTCTAATAGTCTTAGAACACATTGATTGGTTGGCATCAGCTGTGTTTGATTAGGGTTGGAGCAAAAACTCTGCAGAGCTGCTGCCCTCCAGGAATCGAGTTTGAGACCAGTGCTTACCAAATCTCAAAATTTTCACATTTATTTTTTGTCTAAATATGAACAAATCTTGACAAACCTTTCCAACTATATAAGTTAGTGGTTAAAGGTTTATCATTTTTCAAAATATCTTCATTTGTGTTTAACAGAAGAAAGAAACTAATGATAATGTTTAAAGCAAGTAAAGGGTAAGAAAATGATGACAGAATTTTCATTTTCAGGTGAATTATCTCTTTAAAGGTTTAATGGTCAGTTGTTGAGTACATTGGGGACTGAATTTCAACTGTTGTTTCTTGGAAATTGGGTTAATATTTAAAATAAATAAACTATTTGCCAAACTTCACTGCTATTTTAAAGGATCGCACTTTATTTCGATGGTCCATTTGAGTATTAGTAGACTGTCTTAATATCTGTTGATACTGATATTCGACAGACATTTAACTTACTAAAAGAAACTTTGCAAGTACATGTCAACTTACACTAACCCTAACCCCAACCCTAACCCCAACCTAACAGTCTACTTAGAATCTAATGAGAATTAGTTGCAATGTAACTTAAATTCAACAAACGGACCATCAAAATGAAGTGTGACCTTTTAAAGTAGCTAACTACTGGAAAAGTTATTTTTAAGCTACTGAAAGGTGGGTATAACGCTTTACAGAAACAATAACAATACTAATTATGTAAAGTAAACATTATTTTATTATGAGCTAATGATGAGTTGAGACACACTCTCAGAAATAAAGGTACAAAATCTGTCACTGGGGTGATACCTTTTAAAAGGTACCTTTTTTTTGTTCCTATCAGGTTCTTAAAGGTACATATAAATACCTAAAAAACTACAAATCTGTAATTCACAGTACCTTAAAGGTACAAACGCATACCCTAGAGCAGGGGCGTCGCTAGCAATTTTGGGCCCCATGAAAAAATATGAGGATGGGCCCCCTACTACCAAGCTAACTATCCAAACTCTTTGTCTGCAATGTAGTTATACTGACGTATGCATTTTATTATGGATTTTGTCCACTAGCTAGCAGATGATTTATTGTTCAAATGTAAATGTAGTACAAAAAAAAGGAACAGTAATCAAATGTTCACTGAAAATATTACATTTCTAAACACACAAAACACCAGTGTGTAACTATTTAAATAACTGTACTCCAATAGTGTCTCATACAATGTGGAATACACTGGAACAGTGACAAAAATCAATAAGACACAAAATATATTGCAATGAGACCCATAAATAAGCAGAGACCCATAAATGATGCTGAGTGCATCATGCGGGTAATTAAAGTGCACTTATTATTGTTAGAGTTTTCGGTGTGAACGCACTATTTATACTACAAAATGGCGTAGAATAGTGCATAAGTATGCGATTTGGGACGCAGCTGATGTTAACCTCGAGGACATCGCTGCTTTGACAGTTTACCTGACGATCGCACTCAACAAAGCATCAACTCTCTTCCCGCTACTGACAGACTGAACCATACAGTGAAAGGAGGGTGGGTGCAAATTGACAGTGACAGACATCAGAGGCAGATATAAGCCGTATTTTTATTTTTTTATTCCTAATAAATTGTTTTACTTGTAATTTAGAGATACATTCATATTTATATTACATTATAGTACTGTTATTAATTATAAAGCAGACCTCTGTGGGCCCCTTGAGTGCATGGGCCCTTAGAATCGTCCTAACTTTCCCCCCCTAAGCGGCGACCCCTGCCCTAAAGGCACTAATGTAAAGTTAGTGTACCCTAAAGGCAGCTACTTTATGGTACACCCCCAGTGACAGCTTTTGTACCTTTATTTCTAAGAGTGCATTTGCTAATAGAGCTAACTTTAACTAAAACATGATTCACAGGAAGTCATATATTAATTACTTATTATTTTGTGGTTATAGTATGAATGTAGTATAAGAGAGAATATTAATTAAAAGTGCAACTCGACTAACATAAACTCATGGCCTGTTAATGTATCATTGTGTCATGATTTGGAGGGGCATATTATTAACTCATACTCACCAACTCATGAATTTCTCAACTCATCATAATAAAGTAACATTATTACTACATCGTTATCCATGTACTGTTACCAAAAAGTGTAGCAGCTTTGCTACTTCTAATAAGTAAGCTATTCCCCAACAATATATGTGTATTATATTAATTATATTATATTATATTATATTATATTATATTATATTATATTATATTATATTATATTAATATTATATCATATCATATCATATATATTATATTATATTACATTACATTACATTACATTACATTATATTATATTATATTTATTATATTATATTATATTATATTATATTATATTATATTATATTATATTATATTATATCAAATTATATATCTTTAAGCAAAGTTAAGAAACAAATATACACTGTGAAATAGATACACTTCAAAGTTACAGTTGTTGTCAAATGTTTTTAGGACCATTTCTTTTTAGGATACAGAATATAAATTGTAACGTTTTCATGCCAATGAATATGTGGTTGTTATTAAGAAGTGATTTGGCTTATGTATTATTGTGAAGGAGTCATTTTGGTTGCTTGATGTCATTTCTGTATTCTACGAGAATTTTATAGAACTGGAAAAAAAAGTGCAGACCACTTGGCATATCAATGCTTGATAAGATTTCTTTATTGAACATTTAAGAGCTCAAAAACAAAAAAACTTTAGTACTTTTCAAAGCAAATTAGGCTCTTTGTTTCCAATTATGGAGTCGATCCATGGACGAAATTCTGAAATCTTCATATAAACTTCAGGTCGTTTACGACTGTTGCAGACTCTTGCATCACCAAAGGATGTGACACCAACTGCAGTGTCTCCACAAACCAAAGGACCTCCTGAATCCCCCTGTTAAGAAACAGATTGAGACATAAATAAAGTGATGCTTCTCACTATGTTGTCTCGAAGTAAAAATCAGTTTTACGTACACCACAGCTTCCTCCATGGCCATAGACGCACATCATCTGTGAAGCTAAGTATAGTTTCTTCCATTTACTTTCACATTCTGTGTTGTTCATGATCTTCACACCTACTTCCATGAGCTGTGGGCTCGCTTTCCCTTTAAAGCTCAGTTTTCCCCAGCCGGCGACTGTACAAGCTAAATCCGGCTTGATGTCTTTTTCTTCGTTCGGGATGGAAATTATCTTGACATTCTCATTTAGTTTGACTTTTTTCACTAGCTGTAATACAATAATAAATCCGTTATTAAAACACAGGCTTATTATTGCAAGGGATAGTTCACCCCCAAAAACATCTACTCATCCTTTATTTGTTTCAAACATTTGTGTGTTATTTTCTTCAGTAGAACACAAAAGAAGATATTTTGAAAAATGCTGGAAACCCTTAACCATTCACTTCCATAGTATTTGTTTTTCCTACTTATGAAGTCAATGGTTATTTTAAAGAAAACTATTTTGTGTCCAACAGAAGGAACCGCTTGAGGGTGAGTAAATTTTCATTTTAGAGAAAACTATACCTTAATTTGAAAAGAAAAACTGTTTAATTATCATTTGACAAGAGTGGATTACCTTCAAAAGCAATATATCATTACGCCAAGGTTTAATGGTGAAGTCTGGATGTGAATGGTAAGACTTGACTTTCATACGGACAGACTTTTCCGACTTATTTCTTAAGGTGTGTGCGCCAACCACAGCGGTTAATATGTCATTTCTAAAAAAAAAAAATATATATATACATATATATATATATATATATATATATATATATATATATATATATATACAAAAAACAATACGTCATTATTTATTTTACATGTGATTCTTTGAAATGATGGCATCCTGATTTTTGATGTTATGCATTGCAGTTCAGACTAATTTCAAGTCATACCTCATTCTGCAATGTGCAGCAGTCAAGACAAATTGTTCAGAAATTAGGAATCCACCACAGATATGTTGAAATCCCTTCTGAAGAGAAACCATGTAAGGTCTGGAGTGAGGTTTTGCTTCTGTGCCGTTCACTATGCCCACATGAGCTGAGAGCAAAATAGTGTTGTTAGTCTACTTAGTAACTACATACAAATGAAATATTGAGTATGTTAATAAGGACACCCATACTCTTGATTTTAATACAATTAAGACAATACTCTGATTAACAGTCTACCTTGTAAATTACCTTGTAATACCTTAATCTGACTAAAGTAATTTCTTTCCATTTGGCATGTGGTATCAAATTCCATAAAACAACACTCTTCCACCAGTGCTTACTTCATACTCGCATCCAATACCTCAGTTTGTCATGGAAGCATGAATGTTACTGAATGCAAAGTGAAACTGTCGAACTGCAGTTAAAGTTGAAAAATTAAAAATGAAACTCCTGAAATGACATGAAACTCCAAAGGACACTTTGGATAGCCGGATGACTAACTACTGTTTTGTAGAACTTTTCTCTACATTTTGTGACAGAATCGCACATGGAAGTTGTCTGGCGTTGATGACAAACAAATGAGAATGGCTTCAAGCAAGACAGCACGTCTTTGGTGCTGTGAAACAGTGATTACTCTCATCCAGTTCCTCTGAATTTGTCGCGGGGGCATTAATGAAACGTTAGTGAATGAAATGGCAGAGACGGCTGTTGCTTGATAATTCGTATCCACTGTTGTCTGTTTGCGTGCAATATGTGGGGAATTAACTGCAGTTGAATTTGTTGCAAAACTAAAAACAAAATGGCCAAAATCACATATGCTGCCATGACTAACACGAACTGTTGTTGCGTGGAGCGCCTAAGAAAACTAGAGTTAATTGGTGATTTAATGACATTAATCGAAATATGTACTATAACATGTAAAATGGGAACATAAAAGCTACTCATGTAAACACATTAATCATATTATTGTCTTATTCAGATTAAGGCAAATTATGTCCATGTAAATATAGTAACTGATTAAAATTATGTGTTGTATAGTCAGTCTCACCAGTGAAGGTCAGGTGTGGCACCAGAGAAACCAGCAGGAGCAGAGAGATGGTGATGGTCATGATGAAGACAATCAGTGAGCTCTCAGTGACAAAGCACTGTATAAATAGCAAAATGGGTGGAGACGTTGAGCTTCCTTTAAGTTGTTTTTTTCTCAACTTGCTTGGTAACACTGATAGTTTGAAGATATTATTTGTGTTATTCCATGCGTCATTTATTAAACAGCTCAAAACATCACACAGTACAAAACACGTATGCATGAGAATTGTGTTTCATAGAGTCCGAATGAGGGATGAGGCTAGCAATATTCAAGTGGTTGGGCCTTCAATAAAGAGTTGGTAGAATGCAGTTTATGAAAAATAAAGCAAGTTATAAATCAACCAATCAATGGATTTTTTAAGCAAAATATATAAAATTACAGTGTGTGTGTATATATATATATATATATATATATATATATGTATGTATGTATATATATATGGAGTGGGTACTCAATCAACTGTCATACTTAAATAATAATAAAAATTTGAATCAATTTCAATCTGGCTTTAAGTTCAACACAGTACCGAAACTGCCTTTTTTAGACTGGCTAATGATTTACTGATGTCAGTTGATGTTGGGAACTGTGTGGTTTTGGTGCTTTTTGACTGAATTGCAGCATTTGGTACAGAGGATCACAGTAGTCTTCTTGATCACTTCAGTCAGTAGGTGGGCATTGAAGTGGAATGCTTTAAAGTGGTTCTCTACTTGCATGGAAGAACTTTTGCCATGGAACTAAGGAACTTTCATTTCATTTTCTCAGCCAGTATTATTTGGGGTTCCTCAGGGTTCATGCCTTGGCCCGGTTTCATTCATTTATTTTCTTTTCGGTTTAGTTTGCCGAAAAGAACCGCCAACTTATCCAGCATATGATTTACACAGCAGATGCTTTTTCAGCTGTAACCCATCACTAGGAAACATCCACGCACACTCATTCTCACACATACACTACACTCTCAGAAATAAAGGTACGCAAGCTGTCACTGGGGTGGTACCTTTTCAAAAGGTACACATTTTTACTTAAAGGGTCCATATTCATATCCATATATCTCAAAAGTATATATTAGTACCTAAAAATTTTAAAAGGAACACTGTTGTAATTTTTAGGTACTAATATGTACCCTTGAGGTATTAATATGGACCCTTTAGGTACAAATGTGTACCTTTTAAAAAAGGTACCACCCCAGTGACAGCTCGTGTACCTTTATTTCTGAGAGTGTACGGACAATTTCAGCTTACCCAATTCACCTATACAGTACCACGTCGTTGGACTTGTGGTTGAAACTGGAGCATCTGGAGGAAACCCGTGCGAACTCCGCACAGAAATGCCAACTGACCCAGCCGAGGCTCAAACCAGTGACCTTCTTGCTGTGAGTTGACAATGCTATACCCATTGTGCCACCGCGTCGCCCCTTGGCCGGGCTTTCTTTTCTTTATTTATGCTCTCTCTAAAACTAGCCCACATCAAATCTGAAAGGTTCAGTGTGTGATCACCTAGGGCTCTGTGTGAGTAGCCCACACTATTCCAATGAAGTGCACACTGGTTCAGCATGTCAGTCCATTTTGTTCCTCTTTTAAAATTTTTAGTGTGTGTATGATTTAAGAACAGTATAAAGACCAGTCATCTGACAGAAAGTGGTAAATAATATACAGAGCGTAACATGGCCAATACTACTAACAGCATCCAAACTTCTCTGGGTTGTGGAGTGCATTCAAGTTTGTGTATTATCACTGTTTTATATTGTATATACGCTGGTGGACTATTACTTTGGAACTTTTACAGCATACCTTTTTATTGTACTCTTTTTAGTGCATGGCACATTTAACTGTATGCTTGCAACACTGTTTTTGTTTTATTGTGTTGTTTTAAAGCCCAGTGAGTTTTTATAAATACACCTTTCCTAAAACAGTTTTTTATCATACTTTAAACACTAACAAACCTCTCAACCTACTAAAATCTGAACAATTTTAAACTCTTTTACCTGATTTTAAGGCTGAACATTATGTATAGATTAACTATTAGCAATGTTTGTGTGTGTTATTGCAGACTGCAGGGCCTTTGGGTCAGCAGGCTAGATGTTCCCCTGGAGGTGTTTGATATAGGTTGATTTATCAGTGTTCATCACATATTTCACAGGAAGTGTGTAGGTGTGTGCCTGTACGTGTGCTTCTCGCATTGCAGCTAACCTGCCCCACCTTCCTAGCTGAGCTGATTGTGTTTTTATATGGAGTGCTCTGAAAATTCATTCATTTATTTTCCTTCAGCTTAGTCTCTATTTCAGAGGTTGTTACCACAGAATGAACCGCCAACTATTCCAGCTTTTGTTTAATGCAGCAATGCCCTTCCGGCCACTACCCAGTACTGGGAACTGCTCTGAACAGGCTGTAAATTAAGTGTAAAGTGAAGTTTATTTATAAACTAATTTCGAGAGGATCACGTGCTTATGATGGCTTGCAGCCAGTCCTGCATTATTCAGTTTATAATTCACCAATCAGACGATTCCTAAGCCACTATAAATATCACAAGTTCCATATCACAGCCATCTTCGTTTTGAAGAATCCCCCCTTCCACCCCTACTCCTCCTCCTTTCCTAGATGGGTGGCACGGTGGTCCAGTGATTCACTGTTGCCTCACAGCAAGAACGTCTCTCGTTTCTAGTCCTTACCAAGTCAGACGACATTTATGTGCAGAGTTTACACGTTCTCCCCGTGCTCACGTGGGTTTCCCCCAGGTTCCCCGGTTTCCCCCCCACTGTCCAAAAACATGCAACTTAAGTTAATTGACTAATCCAAATCAGCACCATAGACATGCTCCTAGTAAGTAGTTATCTCTTAAGAGCAATAACTATCTGTTCATTAGGTACAGCAGGGCAGTTCTCGAGATCTACCTGAGCTCAAACTCCCCTCTTGCCTTGCAAACAGGAGGGAGCCCCGGGCTCAAGGATCTATGAGCTCAGGGGACAGCATGCCAAAGCTTTATAATCAATCATCGGCTAAGTGTGAACTCTTGAAATGACATTTTAAAGATAAAGTATTTCTTCTGTAAATTGTTTATATGTCTCCATCCCCATCATGATAGCGAACCTGTGTACCCTCTTCCTTTTATTTCCAATTTTAGGCTGTGACATGGTCTGCAAGTCACATCTGTTCAAGGTATCTTTCATTCATTCATCATACCACCAAATTGTTAGTTTGCTCAAGTTAGTCTCTTCCACACGTGGAACATCCTCCCTTATCATCCTGTAATTGTTTAGGGAACACTGTAAAACCCAAAAAGTTAAGGTGACTCAAACAAATCATTTAATTTCAAAAACTAATCTACAGTATATGAGTACTG
Source organism: Danio albolineatus (assembly GCA_903798035.1). Taxonomy (NCBI): domain Eukaryota; kingdom Metazoa; phylum Chordata; class Actinopteri; order Cypriniformes; family Danionidae; genus Danio; species Danio albolineatus. The sequence goes on along the minus strand of CAIGQQ010037719.1, from coordinate 11,814,804 downwards.
TGAACTTAATCCATTTGAGTAAACGAAGCAATTTGAACACAGTAAAACCCAATAAATGAAGAGAAATCGAACCAACTGAGTACTGTAAAACCTAGTAAGTTAAGGCAACTCAAACCGTTTGAGGAAACAGATTGCAACAAACAATTTGAGTATAATAACTAATCTATATGAGTACTGTGAACTTACTCCATTTGAGTAAACGAAGCAATTTGAGCACAGTAAAACCCAATAAATGAAGAGAACTCAAACCAACTAAGTACTGTAAAACCTGGTAAGTTAAGGCAACTGAAACCATTTGAGGAAACAGATCGCAACAAACCATTTGAGTTAAATAACTAATCTATATGAGTACTGTAAACTTATTCCACTTAAGTTGAAGTAATGAGGTATTTAATCAACTCATTACCTTCAAGAATTCAAAACTCTTTTCAAATGAGTAGAATTAACTTTCTGTAAATTTTGAGTTAACTACACAACTACAACTACTTGAGTTAAAACTGTTGGGTTTTACAGTGAATCAATCCTATTTTAAACTCTTGCTTAAAACACATCTCTGTTCTCTGTGCAACTGTCCATAAAGGGGTGGAGTATTGAAAGGCCATGTACATAGTATTGTGAGTGTAAAGCATTTGGCTCAACGTGTTAAATGTGCTATAGAAATTTGTTGTTGTGTTGCAAAAGCAGAGAAGTTTCACAACTTTTAAGGCAGATGTGGTCAAACTGTGAACCTGCTAGAACTAGGCTACAGTTAAGCTGATGAACAAAAAAGTCTCAAGATTTCAATAAGCACTCAATATGTAAAAGTTTATGAATGTATGTTCCTAAATACAGCTCAGTTTGCTGCATCTGATTTTTGAATTCTCCTTTACGATTTACAGTAGTATGTGAACAGTATGTGTACTGAGTTGTATGTCCAAATTCATAGTATTTTAAAAAGTTGAAGTGAAAGGATCAGGGTGACCTACTATTTCTGCCCAAATTCAGGTTGGTTGTAATTTACATAACATACAAATGAAAATGATTTTCTCATATCAGTTTTTTAATGTTTTATTGTGACTTTTAACATTGTCACATGTTAAATTCACAAGTTCCAGTATGTTTACTCCCCCAACACATGCAGTAGGCCTAGTGCATTTTTTTCTTCAGTAGAATGGTAACGTTTTTTCAGATTAATAAAAATACAAATAACAAAATAAACATCCAAATGAGCCCAAAGCAATATCCATGGCTCCTGGTGACACAATAAGGTCTTGTAAAGCGAAACGATATCAATAAACTCTCTAAGGAATTGAACATTATTATTATTCTTAACATAATTTACAATAAGCCGTTGTGATTTCACATGCTGAGTAATGTCGTTTTTCCCACCGTGTCCGACATTAAAATCGATACGACACACCTTGCAGAGAGCGTGGCTGTCGTCAAGGTGGCTGCTAGACACAAACATTAATTCTTCCGTCCAGCTGCTGTTAAATTTAGATGTATATTTTTTTCTTTGCCGAAGCACAACCTGACTCTTTTCCTTCCATGATGTGTACAGGTACAAGCCTACTGACGCAGCTGCTACTGTCTGCCACCGTTCAAGTCCCGCATGTACTATTAAAGGAAGAATTTTGCTCACTAAAGCAGAGGGCCTGTCTCGTCTCTCTTATGCAGCTCAATCTCTTTACGTAGATAAGCCTATATGCAAACTAATTGACAAAACTTTAACAGACTTTGTCTGGAAAAATAAATGCCACTATATGAAAAAGTCTGTTGTAATAAATTCTTACAACAAAGGAGGTCTTAATTCTATTGATTTCTGCTCGTCAAATTATACTTTCAAAATTAATTGGTTAAACCAATATTTAAAAAAGGAAGATTCAATTTGGAATATTTTTCCAAGGCAGGTTTTTTCTTTTGTTGGAGGCATTCAATTTTTGTTGATGTGTAACTACAATTTGTCCAAAATTCCTGTCAAACTTTCAAATTTTCATCAACAAGTTCTTTTGGCCTGGGCTTTAATTTATAAACACAATTTTACTCCTCACACATTTTTTATTTGGAATAACCAGAATATTTTATATAAAAATAAATCTTTATTTTTCAGTCAATGGTTTAATAACGGTTTGCTTTTAGTTAGTCAATTATTTAACAACCGAGGTATTTTAATGAATTACTTTGAATTTCTCTCAGAATATAACATACCAATAAGTACGAAAGATTTCGCCATTGTTATGGGAGCTATAACAGCAGGAATTACTATGCTCTTTAAAGATAGCATTCATTCTCCTCCTAAAAAAGATTATTTTTCTGATCCGACAGAGACGTTTGTGGGTAAAATTTGTTTTTCTAATAAAAAAAGATAGAAATTATCAAATTAGATCTCTTTTTATTGAAAATGTTGTTACAGTATCCCCTGTAATCTCTTATTGGAGTAATATATTTAGAGATTTAAAATGGGAAAAAATATGGTCTTTACAACAAAAATATTTCCTCACCAACAAGGTCAAGGAAGTGTCATTTAAATTAATCAACAAATTTTATCCTATTAAACAATTTTTGAAAAGGTTTCGTTCTGATATTGATGTAAAATGCTAATTTTGTCAATTTCATACAGAAACTGTTAATCATTTATTTTGGGATTGTAGTTATGCTGTACAATTTTGGAAACATATTGGTTCATTTATTAATGATAACATACAACATGACTTTTCTGTTACTTTTTAAGAAATAATTTTTGGATATTATGATTCTGCCTCTTCTAAAGGAAATGCTTGTTTTGTTATAAATTTAATTTATTTTCTTTGTAAATTCCATATCCACAAATGCAAATTTACTAACACCAAACCATACTTTCCAGTTTTTTTTGCAAGAATTCAGTCATTATTTAAATTTAATTTCATTATCTGAAAATAAGAAAGCAAGGAGAACTACTTCATTTTGTAAGGACTTTAATTTATATACTGTAATTGATTCTTAAATGTCTTACCCTCAAGTGTATTTCATGTTCTTTATTTTATTTTTTTCTCTTTCCGTCTTTCCCTCTATTGTATCTTTTCATTGACAATGTAATTCATATTCTGTATTGTAAACAAATGTTGATATATACTCGTCAACTGTCTTTTTGCAAAAAAAAAAAAAAAAAAAAAAAAAGTCCCGCATGTACTGTAGCCTACCTCTTCTGCGCAGAAGTCAACAGCGCACCCGAGTTGTAGCGTGTGTTGCCAGATTGAGGTAAAATATGTTACAAGATTTGAATATTGCGTCAATTGTGTGAGGTAATGAACTTCATTCAAGATCTGGCAACTTGACAAATATGAACAAAGGTGCTTTTTTTGAAACTGCATTAGGACGTACAAATTACGGGAGTTTGCCGGGAGAATTAACAAACCGGGAGGGTGGCGGGAGATGGATGTGAAATACGGGAGACTCAAGGGAAAAACGGGATTGGCAGGTATGACCCCAACCCTAACCCTAACCCCAACCTAACAGTCTACTTATAATCTAATGAGAATTAGCCTAGTTGCAATGTCACTAAAATTCAACAAACGAACCATCAAAATAAAGTGTGGCAGTAAAGTTTAATTTCATATTACACACACACACATGCGGAACGTTCCATGTTCTTATTTGGTTTCAATCCTGACCGGATGTAGTAAGTTATTCAAAAATAGAAGTGCAAGAGTAAGGGTTTCCCTTGTAGTTACAGTATATTGCAGTTACACGTTTATAAAATATATTAACACATTCATTAAATTCGTCAACGATTTGGGGACCCACCCAGCAAACACATAACTATCCCCTAACGTTCCCATATGGTTCCCGTTTGGTTATTTTGTTGGGAACTAAATAAGAACGTTCTGGGAACGTTCTCTGTAGGTTATTTTTTTGGTAACCAAAATATAACCTTCCCAAAACGTTCCCTGCAGGCTATTTTTGATGGTTATTTTGTTACCTACAGAGAACCTTCCCAGAACGTTCCCTCTTGGTTTTATTTAGATTTGTTTTTCATAACCTTGAGAGAACCTTCCCAGAACGTTCCCTGAAGGTTAATTTTGGAATTTATATTATAACCAAAAGAGAACCCTCTCAGAACGTTCCCTGTAGGTTATTTGTTGGTTTTATTTTCGTAACATAGAGAGAACCTTCTCAGAATGTTCTGTGTAGGTTATTTTCATGTTTTATTTTATAACCAAAAGAGAACCTTCCCAGAACGTTCCCTGTATGTTATTTTCATATTTAATTTAATAACCAAAATATAACCTTCCCAGAACGTTTCATATAGGTTATTTGTATGTTTTATTTTCGTAACATAGAGAGAACCTTCTCAGAACGTTCTGTGTAGGTTATTTTAATGTTTTATTTTATAACCAAAAGAGAACCTTCCCAGAACGTTCCCTGTAAGTTAATTTTGGAATTTATTTTCTAACCAAAGGAGCACCTTCTCAGAACGTTCCCTGTAGGTTATTTGTTGGTTTTATTTTCGTAACATAGAGAGAACCTTCTCAGAATGTTCTGTGTAGGTTAGTTTCATGTTATATTTTCTAACCAAAAGAGAACCTTCCCAGAATGTTCCCTGTATGTTATTTTCATATTTTATTTAATAACCAAAATAGAACCTTCCCAGAACGTTCGATATAGGTTATTTGTATGTTTTATTTTCATAACCTAGAGAGAACCTTCCCAGATCGTTTTCTGTTGGTTATGTTGTTATAGTAACACACACAAACACACACGTGTGTTTTTAAATAATTATTATTTATTTATTTAATTATTTTTTGTTTCTGGACTTTGGATCTGTAATATAATTTGATTATTCATTATTTTATTTAAAACTATTTAGCAATGTAATTTAGATATAATAATTTATATGCGTCGTCGACGTCGACTGTACCACGTGATTAATTCAAACCAATGACGGGCGGCTGGAACTCTGCACGCAAGACCTGTCACTCATACGCCGACTCCAGCTTCATGACGTCACCGGCCAGCTGCGCTAATCAGGTAGGTTTATCTATTGTCTTTTGATTTCGCTAATTTTTTAGGACTTTGTCAAAATCCCTGTGAATTTGTTCATTAAACCTAAATTATTATACCGAATGTAAAGGTTAATGAGACCGTTAATCAAATTATACGGTACCTGCTAAAAAGCAAACGGTTAATTTATAACGGTCAACTCGTTACGTCAGCCACATCAGAGTCCGTTTTCTGAGGCTATATTATCTTATTAAACCATACAAATCTATTAACTTCAATCATTTTACAGTCATAGTGGTGTTAGTTTGATTTATTGTTGAACTGCTTTGCAACCAAAGCTTCGAGGTGGCCATATGAGCTGGTATATTGTAGAATGGCAATAGAGTGAGTACAATAACGTTATCTTTATCAATAAATGGACTAACATTTAACCAACTTCGCACAGATATTCAGAAGTATGCTTTTCACAAAGGCTGAACAGATAATATTAGGATGTAATTAACGTCATCTCTTTTTGTAGGCAAAGTCTACAGCAAGTATAACAAGCTTTTGTGACAAGCTGGGAGAAGAGAGATTCATTGGCCTTGTATGTATAGGTTTTACACACACAGACACACACAAATATGTGATTTATAAGAAACCTTCATAGACATAATGATTTATATTGTACAAATTATATATTCTATCCTGCAATACCAACCAAGTAATGTCATAACTATGTTTAAGTTAATGAAATAATGAAAATAAATGTTAAAATCTTGTTTTTTAATTGAATTGAAAAGTCTCTAAATGCATTACCCTTCTTATCATCTTGTGCATTTTTAGATTAAATTTTTAGGCATACACAAAAAATAACATGTTTCTTTTTTTACCTCTTTTCAGTACTGATCTTCATCTTCAATTTGTCATTTCCACAATCAGCGCACAGCCCTGGGGTCGGATTGACCTCCTCCAGACCCAAACATATGGGTTATGTACAATATTTAAATCATATTCATTAACCTTTTCTTTTTTTCCACTTGCAGATAAACAAAGATCCATCCGGGCACAGGTTGCTGCATTCTTTTGATGTACATACAGGTACTTTTTTTTTCATTGATGTTCTTGAACATATTTAATATACAAATAACTTATATTTAAATCTAATTAAAGGATTAGTTTATCAAAAAGATGTAGAATACGCCATTAATTACTCATCTTTGTGTCATTCTAAACCCGTTTGTTCATCTTCAGAACAAATTATATTTTAGATGAAATCTGAGTGCTTTCTCATCATCCAGACAGCAAGGTTCCCGATTCAAAATCCAGAAAAGGAACCCAAAAAAATCCTCAGTCAGAACAGACCATATACCTTCAGTGGTTCAATTGGTCTCTGGGGTTTGGGACAACATGAGGGTGAATAATTAATAACAGAAATAAAACTAAGCGAACTAACTCTTTAATAATGCAATAATTTAAAAGTCATTAATAATTTGTTAAATGGTTAATAATAAATAAATAATAATTTGTAAAATAATTTGTTAATATGCATTTTTGTAATTTATTTACAATCTGTTCATCTTAAGTTCATAAATGTTTGATTTAACATTTAAGAAAACACCAACTTCTGCATTGTTAAAAAAAGAGAAAACATCAGTTTCATCTTGAACGAGACACTAATCAGAATGGATTTTTTAATTTTTGTGATATCTAGATAAAATCTGAGATCACAAGTAAACACGAAAAAGAAAAAAAAAGAAAACAATGCATAGCCTCAGTGGTTCAAATAATAATGGATATTCACATCTGTGATCCCAGGCAAAACATAATGCAGTTTCATAATTCAGTAGTGCTGGTAAAAATCGCTCTTAAAATCCTTTATATTGTACATTGTGTGTTTTTTAGACATAATTATTAATGCATTACAGGGATTTCACAAGAATATAAATGGTGATGAGTGGAAACAGAGTTAAATATTTAATGATAAATATTTCCTACAGAGCTCAACATAAATAAGTACACCCCAATTTGAAATTTAAATAATAATTAAGTAATAAATTAAATAATATTTTAAGTAATATATTTTGGTGCAATTGAACAAAACACATTTATTGAACATTTTTATTCAATATTTTTCCCTAACATATAAATTTGGGTGTGCTATTTGTGGACCGTTATCTTCAGTTATTGTGTTAGATTAGCTCCAGATTTGGCTTCAGTACTGACTAATCTAATGTATATGCACAAATATAATATTGTAAGGAATCCTATAGAAAATCTAAATTTAAACGAAAGATTTATGAGAGGTAAACTTTTTGAGCACTTTATGTTGATTGTGCACTTATAAATGAAGTGCACTTCTACTCTCTTTATCGTTTAATTTTTAAATATGTGATTGTTTGACTCTTTAATGCAAACAAGTAGACAGTTTTTTTCAGCTGCTATCAAAATAAATAATAATTGTTGTTTATTACTGACATTGTTTTTACAGGTGAAACTACCTGGTGAAGCAATCCTTGAAGCTTGAACATGAAGACAGTTGCATCAGAATGACATCTTTGGTGCCGACAGTTTAAAACGGAAAACTAACAAGAAATCTGAGCTTTGTAACATCCTTAGACACATTCTCTCACTACTATCGACCATTTTGTATGTATTTTTTGGTAACTCTTTATTTTGATGGTCCATTTGAGTATTAGTAGACTGTCTACTTAATATCTGCTGATACTGACATTCACTAGACATTTAACTGACTATAAGAAACTTTGCAAGGACATGTCAGCTTACACTACCTCTAACAGTCTACTTATAATCTAATGAGAATTAGTTGCAATGTAACTTAAATACAACAAACCGAC
>CAIGQQ010037719.1:11769481-11797085 GCA_903798035.1 Danio albolineatus | reverse complement strand
GCAGCAAGTTGGTGAAAACACAACGGAAGAAAACGCGCAGCAAGTTGATGAAAACACAACGGACCCAAAAACATAACGGACCCAGCTAAGATACGGATGTAGTTAATTTATTTAATAACGCAACGTTTCAGTTGATCATTAATTAGACTGATAATTTACAAAAGACAACGGAATCGTGTAATTAGGATATTACACTTTTCAAAGACCACCAATCACTTCACTGAACAAGTCACGGCGGGTCCGTTTCTCAGCTGGGTCCGTCATGTTTTTGGGTCCTCTTGAAACATTTCCGTTGTGTTTTCACCAGCTTGCTGCGCGTTTTCTTCTGTTGTGTTTTCACCAACTTGCTGCGCGTTTTCTTCCGTTGTGTTTTCAATAACTTGCTGCGCGTTTTCTTCTGTTGTGTTTTCAATAACTTGCTGCGCGTTTCTTCCGTTGTTTGTGTTGTGAGAATTTGTAACAGGTGTGCTGTCAAATTGATGAAGATCGTTTCTTAATCTGCCTGTGTTTTCTGTTATTGCATGTGCTTTCTTAAATTGCAGTGCGTTAACCTTTCTCGGCCACCGTAACATTTACCTAATAGGACATTTAATAATATATACAATAAGAGATTTACTTTTTTAACATCAAATTATAGAATCTAAATAACCTTACAAATGATTAGTGTTTTAAAGTGTTCATGGCTGTTTGCATTATTATGCTGTTATAAAATCATTATATATTCACTAGCATGAAATCATCTCAAAATAATTATTGCTTATTGCAACAATTATCACAACAAAAATTCCTTATCGTGAGAGGCCTAAACAAATGTAATACAGGTTGATACCTTTAAAAGCATGACGTCATTCTCAAACGTTTTAGAATTAAAATCTGGATGTGTAATGTGGCACTTCACTCTAATCTGGTTGCATTTTTGACGTTTTCTCAAATCATGGGCACCGACCACAACCGTCAAATCCTTTTGATTCCTGTTGAAAGAGTTTATTGGAATTATGTAACCAAGTCATTCAACAGTCTTTGTGTCAGCCAAATAGGCTTTGTCACTAAGAATTGCTGTTCACAAGAAACAAAAGTCTTACGCATGCCAGCACTGTGCAGCAGTCAAGACAAACCGGTCCGAAATAAGGAACCCACCACAGATGTTTTGACCGAACAGTTGAACAGAAACCATGTAAGGTCTGGAGTGAGGTTTTGCCTCCTGGCCATTTACTATACTCACATGAGCTGAAAGAAATGGTGCTGTTAGTCAAATTACTCAGCACATGTCAATTTTATAATGCCCTTATTTATAAATCTGTAAATCATGTGTTGTATAGTCAGTCTCACCAGTGAAGGTCAGGTGTGGCACCAGAGAAACCAGCAGGAGCAGAGAGATGGTGATGATGGTCATGATGAAGACTATCAGTGAGCTCACAATGACAAAGCATTGTATAAATATACACTGAAGGTGGGAGGAGACATTTCAGTGACTCCTGTTTGAGTTTTTTTTTCTCAGCTTGTGGTGTCAGTAACACTGATAGTATGAAGATATTGTTTGTGTTATTCCATGCACCATCTATTAAACAGGTTATGTACAAAACATAAGATATGCATATCTTCTCTTTGCTGAGGCTGGAAATGTTCAAGTGGCTGTGCCTTCATAAAACGGAGTGAGCAAATAGTGTATAAAAATAAACGTGATTTACACCACAACCTTTTTTTGTCAAGTTACAATATACACATTGTATGAATTTATTATACATTTATTTATTTATTTGTTTATGAATTTATTATTGTATGAATTTATAATATTATAAATATTAAGTGTAAGAGTGGGCTTTCTGACCAAATTCAGGATCATTCATCAGTAGCGATGTTTCCATCAAAAGATGCTAATTAAATTTATGCACAAAATTCGAATATTGCATAAAATATTTGTGAATAATGCACTGTTTCCATCCAATGAGTCAAAGAGAACAAAATTGTCACTTCCTGATAAACTGGACCCAAATGTCACAAAAAAGATTTTTGGTAATTAGTTTACGTTTATATCCTCCGATTAAGTTTCAGACTGAAAAGATTATGTCTATAAATAGTGTTTAGTGGCACCTTACAAGAGTTTAAAAATAATAATCGTAATAATGATAATTCCGTTTGTTAATATTAGAAATCGGCAAACAATATTAGTTAATAAATTTAAAATGCAACACTTCTAAAGCATACACGCTCAAGACAGTTCTGTCATTTGTATTAAGAGGCTGTTCTGTTGGGATGAGTTTTGTCCCTGATAAGGTCTTTACCAGATGTGTGTACAAATGATCTGTCACTTCATATACCAACAACACTTTCGTGAAGCTTTTAGGGACCATTTAAACAACAAGCTTTACATTTTGCCTGCTCATTTAGACAACAGTGTCATTTTTGGGACTGAAAATGCGTTGAAATTTGAAAACGAGATTCAAAGTAGAAGTTTTTGAAAACCCACAATTGTTGTGGGTTTTAAACACCTGAGAATGAAAGTCTATGAAAATGATGACGTCATGCTTGTGTGTATACTGCGCGTTTAGTGGAGTGTATTGTATTAAGGGCAAACAAACATACAGAACGAAGGCAGAGTATTTGGTTTCGTTGTTGTTGAGCAAGTATTTACTAATGCCTCATCAGCAAAGTGTTAATTTACTTCACATTTAACCTACTACTATTAAAATGACTAAATGTGAAAATGCAACTTACACATACAGCAAATTATACGCAGACACGAGTGTAGAGCCGCTGACAACACATCCTCACTTGCCTACATGTACTGTTTACTAACAAGGTAACAGTTCCAAATACTTGCCTGGCGTAATAGAGCATGTTGTAATACTGGATCATTTTTTAAATTTATATAAATGTGAAACATTTCCAAAATGCAAAAAACTTTACATTTTTTGGCTACGTTGTTGTCCAATTTACGGTTTCTTGTCCTGAATCGGGTGTTTAGGGATAAGATGCAAAAGTGTCTCTGTAGCCAGAGTATCCCTGTTAAGTGTGTAAGTCTCAAAGGGGTCGTTTACAGAGAAACTTTTTATGAAGTTTGCCTGTTTGTTTACACGACACTGGCGTTTTGGGTACTGAAAACACATCATAATAATAAAAATGTTTTAAAAGTGCAAGTTTTCAGTGCCTTCATTGTCATTTTCATGTAAATACCCAATACAAGAATGCTGGTACTTCGAAAGTGACTTCTATTGAGTAATTTTTTAATACTACGGAAGTCAATGACCATCAACCAGCATTAAAAAAACATACAAACATACAAACAAACAAACAAAAACAGAAGAAAGAACCTTTAAAACAACACAAGGGAGAGCAAATGATGAGATCAGATGATTTTTGGCAATTAGTTTACGTTTATGTCCTCCGATTAAGTTTCAGACTGAAAAGATTATGTCTACAACAGTGTTTAGTGGCACCTTACAAGAGTTTAAAAATAATAATAGTAATAACGATAATTCCGTTTGTTAATATTAGAAATTGGCAAACAATATTAGTTAAATGAACTTAAAACGCAACACTTCTAAAGCATTGATTGAATTAGCTAATGTTCATTTTAACATTAATCATGCTGATGACCTCCTGATCAGCCATTTGTCAGTTCATATTACATGGAAAGAGTATTGAGAACTTTTTTTTTTTCTCAGCTTGTGGTGTCAGTAACACTGATAGTATGAAGATATTATTTGTGTTATTCCTCGCACCATCTATTAAACAGGTTATGTTTGTGCATACTTCCTCCTTCCTCAGTCGGCGGTGAAGCTGCTAATGTTCAAGTGGTTGGACCTTCATAAAATAGTGGTCAAAATGGTGTATGAAAAATAAAGTGATTTACGAAACAACCTCTATTTTTCTGTCAGTTATAATTACAGAATACACATCGCATGAATTAGGGTTTAGAGGCTTTTTGAATAACTGAAAGAATTTCTGACTTTCTGACCAAACTGAACTCAGGGGCTCCCAAAACATATTCAATGCAACAAAACTATAAACGTTCTTATCTGAGAAAGACAGTTTCACAATTTTACATATTGTATATAAACTATAACGGCCTACTGTTATAGTTTATGTATATAAACTGTACACAGCCTCGTCACTTCTCGCATTGTTTACTGCAATTCTCTCCTTTATGGTCTCACACAGAAATCCCCCCACAAGCTACAACTGGTCCAGTTGCCTGTATCATCACCAAAACTCCTTCTTTTCACCATATCACACCCATTGTACAAGATCTGCACTGGCTCCCAATCTTGCACCTCCTTACCTGTCTGATCTTCTCCATATCACCACTCACTCCCGCTCCCTTAGATCCTCCTCCTCCATTCACCTCTCTGTTCCCTCTGCCCGTCTCAGCACAATGGGGAGCAGAGCTTTCAGTCGCTCTGCTCCCAAACTCTGGAATTCTCTTCCTCCTGACATCAGACTCAAAACTCATCTGTTCAAAATAACTTATTCTTTATAACTGCTTACTACACTCTGTTTCATGTCTTTGTGTTTTATCATCTTCATTCATTCATTTTCTTTTTGGCTTAGTCCCTTTATTAATCCGGGGTCGCCACAGCGGAATGAACCGCCAACTTATCCAGCATTTGTTTTACGCAGCGGATGCCCTTCCAGCCACAACCCATCTCTGGGAAACACATCCATACATTCTCATTCACACACATACACTACGGACAATTTAGCTTACCCAATTCACCTGTACCGCATGTCTTTGGACTGTGGGGGAAACCGGAGCACCCGGAGGAAACCCACGCAACCACGGGGAGAACATGCAGACTCCACACAGAAATGCCAACTGGCCCAGCCGGGGATCGAACCAGCAACCTTCTTGCTGTGAGGCGAACGTGCTAACCACTAGGCCACCGTGGCGCCCTGTTTTATCATCTTCTCTATTTTATATATATCTACTGTTTTTTAATTGTTTATATGATGTTGTACAGTGACCTTGGGTTTCTTAAAAGGCGCTTTAAATAAAATGTATTAATATTATTATTATTATTATTGTTATTGTTATTGTTATTGTTATTATTATTATTATTATTATTATTATTATAATAAATGCAGAAAGGCAAGAAAATTTGACCTTTCATAATGTCAGTGGATTCCGTCATTGGGCTGATGAGTGGCTCTTTACAATAATAAAAAAAAATAATAATAATAAACAATAATTATTCTTTTTGTTATTATTAGTTAATATGAACTTAAACAAATCACAACACTTCTAAAGCATAGATTAATATTAATGTTAATTATAGCATTAATCATGTGGATGGTCTCCTGCTAGTTCCCATCAAACGGAGAGTAATATTATGGACTGAAGACATTTTCATTCATTCATTTTCTTTTCGGCTTAGTCCCTTTATTAATCTAGGGTCGCCACAGCGGAAAGAACCGCCAACTTATCCAACATATGTTTTAGGCAGTGGATGCCCTTCTAGGTGCAACGCATCTCTGTGAAATGAAAACATTTTTATGCAGTTTATTGTAGAGAACAGTGTCCAGCAAAACTTTATTCCACTTTCTTTCCAAAGTCCTTGCCATTTGTTTAAATGTACACTAGTCATTGAGATTCAGTCTTATTTTTCAATAGTGTACAATAAACAAACTTTATTTTAAGAGTTCTAGGGTAAAACGAGAGTATTTTAAGAGTAGAGGAAACTCATTTGATTGGCTGCTATTGTAGTCAGGTGTTGTCATAGTGAAAGTAGACCACTTTGCATTAGGGACTTTCTGACTCCATATTGATATTCTAACTTAAGTCTTGCATGACTTTATCTCATGGTGCAATAAAATGAAACTAAACCTGAATGTGTCAAAGACCAAAGAAATTATCATTAACTTTGGCAATAAACAAACAAACAAACAAAAAGCACCTGCTCTCTAAAGGGTGGTCATAAATGACAAACAGGTCGAGGTTGTAGAGGAATAAAAGTAACTACCGTAGGAACAATTACTGACAACAGGTTGAAATTTGATCAAAACACATACAATTAATAATGAGGCTCATCAAAGAGTTATTCTTAAGACCTTTTAATAATTACTTTATTGAAAGTATTTTGTCCTTTTCCTTCATTTGTTGGTTTTCCTCGCTGTCTTTAAAAAACAATCTTCTTCAAGGCATTGTTAATCTGTGCTCAAAAATGTTAGGAGTTCCCCTACAAAGTCGTGCATCCTATTATAAACAGCAGGTGTTGAAGATGGCACATAAAATACTAGGAGACAGCACACATCCCTTAAACAAATATTTTGAGTGGATGCCCCTTGGGTTTCACAAATCGTTATAAATTTACTTTTGTGCCTAAAACAATTCGGTTACATAATAAATGTAGCTAATCGATATATTGCCATTTATTTTCATTATTATTTTTGTATATTTATAATTTTTTTCAAACATAAATGTTTGTTATTGAATTTTTTTATTAATTTTTTTTTATTTCAGGTATTTCTTTGTGTACATGTTGTTAAGTGTTTGTGTTCATTGTTATTGCTATTAAATGTGTTATTCTTGTTATGTGTGAAGCACCACCATGTCAGAAATGCCCCAAGGGGATTAATAAAGCGTTAAACTAAACTAAATGCAATTGTTTTTTTAAAGCATTTATTATTAGTAACGCCCACATTTAACTTTACTGAATAATAGTGATTCATCAGATCCTGTGGGTCAATAAGTACAGTTTTCGGCTGAACATCTCATTTTGTCATGGTAAAATAACACAGAAATTGAACATTGATAGACATAGCAGAGAAGCTGTCAATCACAACTGTCAATCCTCATGACATGCCCCAACTTGGGTTAAACTATTTTTTGGGCCCTCTGCTTGCTGTAGATATGATTTTGGGATGAACTATCAGTCCTGCAATTCTGTTCTGTCGAAAAATAAGTACACAGCAAGATTTCTAAATATCAACTATATATTTACACACCCCTTCCTGCCCTATAGAATAACATACAATCCTTATAAATCTCAACAATACGCAGCAGTATATATATATATATATATATATATATATATATTTCTGTTCTTGAATGATATGAATGTAGAATTTATAACATAAAATAAAACTAAGACAAATGTACACACAAATACAGACAGACATGCTGCCATCTTGTAGGCTATGTGTTGGTGTTTGTACTCGTTGAGCTTTCTATGGGTCTTGCGTGGACGGCTCTGATCGGTGTCATTTTTTTGATGATACGAGCTGCTTTAGTAATGGCTTTTATATGGCTGTTGAAGTTCAAATGTGAACGTTCATGAATGTTTACATGATAGGAAATATGAAATGTGCCTTAGCAAATAGAACGCAGGAATAATTCGACCAGTGTTTAGATTGTTATTGATGAGCAGATAAAATGAGTGTCCATGACTCTGGTTGGTGCCCCCACAACCTGGGTGAGATCAGAGGTGTTAAGAAATGCAGGAAGCCTTTGGTGCTAATTTTAGGAGTGTCTAAGTTTATTATAAAGTCACCAGCAAAAACAAAATGTTAGCCCTGTTAAAGAGCCCCTATTATGGGTTTTTGAAAATGAGCTTGGATGCAGTGTGTAACACAGCTTTAAGTGAAGTGAAATGTCCAGCTAAGGCTTAAATCTGAAAGTGCACAGTGTTTAAAACTATTGATTCATCCATAAAAGAGTCGACTTATAGTTCCTCAAACGAGTTGCCGTGCTAACGAGTCTTTAGCCGTTTCGGCATGACGTGAACATGAAACATAAGCCCCGCCCATCTGTGCGTGCGCAGCCCCGGGAGATTCGAAACCCCCAATCCCACCCACAAACAACGGCGGTGAGCAAAAGTTGCCAGATTGGGCGGTTTTGAATTTGATGGTGCTGTTAAAAACCTTTTGGAATGGGTTTGGACTGTAGTCAGTCAGCTACATCTGGCAACACAGACAAGAGCACTGCTGAGCTGGATATTGGAAGTGTGCAGATGAACCAGACATGAGACTTTGAAGAGTCAGTAGTTGAGGTTTATTTCTGCAGAAATACCTCAGCATTAAACCCAGCCATGTGCCGTGTTCCCTCTGAGGAGTGCTTACAATGGAGGATTCGGATCACCGGGACATTTCCTCGCCTGCTATCCAACAAGTGTGAGTAAGTGCGATTAAAACGGTGCCTCATTGTTTTCTCTTGCTTGTAAATGATGCATTTAACTGTGTTTTGTAACTTGTAACCACTTGTAGTGTATCTGGTTAACTTGTATTCTCATATCGAGTCTAAAAGCACGTTGTAAACACAACACGTGCCGCTATGTTTACGGATTAAAATGCGTTTGTGAGCTTGTGTTCCTCTGCTGTTTGTAGTTGCTATGGCTACATCAGCTCTCCTACACACGTGCGGCCGTGCTGTTTCATAATGGTTCAGCTTTTGGCATCTGTATGCACTAATACTGAATGTGTGTCGCTGTTTTTACTTATGGTTAAGAATAGAGCTGGGAATATGCTGGGAGACCGGGGGGTTAGTTTCGGGGGTGAGGTGTCTGAAATACGGGCGACTCCTGATAAAAACTAATGTTAGCAGATAAGCTCACGCACACAATATGACTACTTCAATACTGATAAGCCATGGTGGGCATTATCTCCCGCTGAGCGCTGTCGACCAATCGCAACAGACTGGGTCATCGGTCCAATCAGCGCAGATTAGCATCACGCTAAGGAGGAGTTTTGGAACAAATGAATTACTGAACAATTCATATAGGAGTCGCTGGGATAATGAGGTAAAAATAAATGCATTTTATAAGACAATGAAAGTGTTTTTTGACCATGCATGCAGATCAGCCTGCTGTTGGAGACCCCCAAAACCAATATATGACCCTTTTTAATGTATAATATGGGCTCTTTAATTCTTCTTTTAAAAGTTTCAAAGTATCTAGGAGGCCTGTATAGTGAATAGTTTGGAATAAAGCGTGTGGCTTTTCAACTCAACACCAAAATACAGTACTTGTTAAGAATTCTCAAAAATGTGTTTATCTGCACTGAAAATGAAATATGGAAAAAATAAAATTCTTTCACTTGTTTAAAACATATTTGAGTTTCTTTCTGCTGTTCCTACAGCGATGCTGTAAAAGGAACCATATAAAATTGAAAAAGGTTACAAAAACTTCACCGGAAGTGTATCGGTATGGGAAGAAACACTAGCTGTGCATATACCCTATTGTGTTCAACTGTAGAAAGAAAAGCATAAAGGTTTAAGGGCGAATAAATGATGAGGCAATTTCCATTTTTATGTACATTTTCTCTACAAGACGATTTCCATTTTTGGGTACACGTTACCCTTAATTCAAGACGTCAGTAGGGCCTAACCATTACAAGTAATGAAGGATTCCAGGCTGACCTCTTGTGATGAGTTTAGGTAATTACATTATATTCAGTCCAGAATGAAAGTTAATTCAACATGCTAACGTAATGTTTTCATGTTAAAATAGTTTGGGTATTTTTCAGCCAATTGCAGAAATGCTTTTAGCTATTCTCTCAGATTGTATTTAGCAGTAAAGAGAGAGTTTCTCTGCAAAATACAGCATTTTAGCTGGAGTTTAGGCATCACTAATGTATAAATGTCTTACAAAATTTTCTTAATCACGTGCTTTAACAATGTGGCCAGAATGTCAGCAGGAAATACCTATCAAATTTTACAATCTCTATAAAATATACATTTTGTGAACTTGTACAATTTGGTTTAGCTGTAAACTTGTAACCTTGAATTTCCAAAGTAGGAAAAAACTATAAGCTTCAGAAGAGGTAGGAGTCTAATAATAATAATATAAAAATAAATAAATAAATAAATAATCATATTAATAATAATAATAATAATAATAATAAGGATTTGATCATTTAAAGTGTTGCGAACAATTGTGTATGTTATTTTCAAAATAAATGAACAGTCAAGAGATTCTCTAGACTGCTAGCAATTATTGTCCTGAGAATAATGTAACATTGTCTCAATTTTAATTTTAATTAAAACATTATTGTTTATTTTAATGTGTTTTTAGTACATGGAAAAAATTATTTGAGTAGTGAAATAAAACAAATGATAAAAGTCTTTCTGATACCACATAATTGAAGAAAAGCACAAGTTGTGCTGATAGTCCTACCACACTACAGTAGGTTCTAATTATTGTGTGCAGTTTTCAGGATTCTTTTACCAGTTTTACTATTACATTATTAGTAATAATGCAAGAAATGATAGCAACTATCTGTTTACCAGCGAGAAATGTTTTTGTGGTTCTAGTTTCCATTAAATTCTATTAAGTTTGATGTAAAAACCATTTTCTTCTTCAAATTGCTGGCTTATAGAGTTTAGTTCTTCCAGTCGTGCTGAGCCTTGTGTTGGAGGTGTAAAACAGACAGTTTACTAACGGTGGAGAACAAACAATGCTGACCTCTGGTGGTTAGTTAAGAGAATTGAAGCAGATGATTTTTAGATTATATTGTAAAATAATATAAATATTTTTTAAATCGTTTTGGAAAATTCAGAATTTGCCCAAAAGTATGCACAGTATAGTTGCTAATGTAAAATGACATATGCACTTCTCATGTAATTTTGTAGAACTGATGTGTGGTTGTGACATTGACGACACACTGATGCCTGCCATGTGATCATTTTATTAAAAGCAAATATGGTTTATAGGATGTTTCTGCGAGAATTCGAGTACGTGTCTTACTTTTTTTTATAAATTATTTTCCAGATCCAATCATGGTATGCAGAAACCTTGGTATACACATTAGGAAACAAATGTGAGTTACAGAGGTGAGGATTTCCAAAAGATGTGATGCCAACAACAGTGTCTTCACAAACCAAAGGACCTCCTGAATCCCCCTGTTACGAAACACAGATCAACACGTCACTGGTGAAGCAGGTTCGTACATTAACATTAAGTCTGAATCATCTTTCATACGTACTTCGCAGGATCCACCATGGCCATATACACACATCATCTTTGAGACGGAGTATTTTACTTTTATGTCATCCCTTTTGTTCCATAGTTTGAAGCATTGCTTGTTTTCCATTATTATGACTTCTGTCTCCAAGAGCCGGTCACTTAGTGGGCCATTAGTGAACTGTCTCCCCCAGCCAAAAACACTACACAGAGTGCCTGCTTTGGTGTCCTCTTTTTGCTTTGGCAATGAAGTCAGATGAACAGTTTGGCTTAGTTTGACGTTTCTCTCCAGCTGCAATAATAATAATACAAAAAAATATTAATGACATTCATTTTAAAGCTTCATGAAATGAAAAGTCTAGATTCCCTTGATCATTTCACATGTAAGAGGTTATTGTATTATAAAAACTTCAAAAATTGCACTTAATTTCATTGTACTTTATACATATCTAATTGTATTCCTCTTGTATATATCTCTCAATCAACCTCAGAACTGTTTACTCCACCTCACCCCCCATTCCCTATTTTGCACTACTACTGTATTTATTTATCATCTTACATTTACATATTACATTTTGTATATATCTCTCATTTTACCTCAGAACTATTCACTTCACCTCACCTCCACCACATCCCCTCATTTGCACTACTGTTTATCGTCTTCAGTTATTTCTACTGTAACTTGTTGTTTAGTGTGATTTGTAATGTAAGACTATATTCACATGTTTGCACTGAGTATTGAGATGCACTTAATCTCACCCCACATGTATATAATGTACATTGGACACTCACTGGCCACTTTATTAGGTACACCTGTCCAACTGTTAACGCAAATATCTAATCAGCAAGTCAATGCATTTAGGCATGTAGACATGGTCAAGACAATTTGCTGCAGTTCAAACCGAGCATCAGAATAGGGAAGAAAGGTGATTTAAGTGGCTTTGAACGTAGCATGGTTGTTAGTGCCAAACGGGCTGGTCTAAGTATTAGAACCTGCTGATCTTCTGAGATTTTCATGCACAACCATGTCTGGGGTTTACAGAGAATGGTCCGAAAAAGAGAAAATATCCAGTGTTTCTTGAACACGACAATGAGTTCACAGTACTTAAATGGCCTCCACAGTCACCAGAGCTCAATCCAATAGAGCATCTTTAGGATGTGGCGGAATGGGAGATTCGCGTTATGGATGTGCAGCCGACAAATCAGCAGCAACTGTGTGATGCTATCATGTCAATATGGACCAAAATCTCTGAGGAATATTTCCAGTAGCTTGTTGAATCTATGCCATGAAGGGTTAAGGCAGTTCTGAAGGCAAAAAGGGGGTCCAACATAGTACTAGTAAGGTGTACCTAATAAAGTGTATATGTGACAATAAAAGGCATTCTTTTCTATTCTAAAAGCATCCTCTGTGCACGGCTGTAGCCAGGGATAGAAAATTTGTGTGAACTGGGTGTCAAACATAAATGTCAGTTTACATCAGTGGACACACACTCCTGTTCTTTCAAACTTTAATCTTAGAAGAAATGCATGCAAAAGTTTTAAATATGGAAAATTGTCAGCCTCATTTTTTTTTCTAAGCCTTTTAAAAATGGTGCATTCTGATTGGTCAAAGAAGGACAGAAATAGTGTATTTGTGTAAAGATTTTGCTAACATTTTAAGTGGACATCAGAGAAAAGTAGTAAATTAAACCATCCTCCATTAAGATTAAACGTAGATTAAATTTAGATTAAATTTAAGTCATTGTCTCTCCTACATTACCTTCAAAAGCATGATGTCATTCTGGAGAGTTTTCTGAACAAAGTCTGGATGCTTGTAGCAGGACTTCACTTCAATGCGGACAGAACCTTCTTCCTTATTTTTCAGGTTGTGTGCACCAACCACAACTGTCAGCTTTTCATCAATGCTGAAAGCAAGTTTTAGTATGAATAACAGTTCTATCAGTTATCGAATATGTTTTGGAGAGCATTTTGAGCATTTGAAGAGAAAATTGTCATTTTATTTGAAACCTCCATCTTCAATCAGTCATTACTGCAATTTTTATATATAAAAAAAAAATTCAAAAGTCGTACTTCTTTCGGCAATGAGCAGCGGTCAAGACAAACTCTTCAGAGATCAGGAATCCACCACAGAAATGCTTTTCATTAAATTGAACCGAGACCATGTAAGGTCTGGAGTGGGGTGTTGCTTCATTGCCGTTGACTATAGTCACATGAGATTAGAAAGAGAAAAAGACAGATACTGGTAACGATGTTATTCAGCACATATTAATGAGTATTATTTTAAAAATCATCTGTTGTATAGTCAGTCTCACCAGTGAAGGTCAGGTGTGGTGGCAGAGAAACCAGCAGGAGCAGAGAGATAATGATGATGGTCATGATGAAGACTATCAGTGAGCTCCTGCTGATTAAACTATAAATATATTTTAAAAGTGGGTGGAGACAATGAGCTGTCAGATTTTTTTAGGTGACATATGCACCTAACATGGTTTAACATGGTTTGGTCCAGAACAGGGTTTTCAATCTTTTGAGACTTGAGCCGTAAAGCCCAAATATGATCATTTTGGTGTGAAGCTTTCTTAACAGTAAAAGACGCCTGTACCTTTTTCTTGTAAAGTAACCCAGTTTATACTGTAAAAATAATATATTAAATGGCTCTGAAATATTAAACAGCGATGCACCAAATGTTTGACTACTTAAATAATTTGTCTGGAAAAAAAAAAACACTTTCAGTGTTAAACCAGACTAATAAAATGACTAAGGCCCCGTTTACACTAGTGCGTTTTAGTTTTAAAACAGCGTTTTAGCAAGAAAACGATCTGCGTCCACACTAGCGTTTCACCCAGCGTTTCTAAACATATCTCCCTCCACACTACTCCAGCGAAAACATATATCATGTGACCATTCGCGCACTCTGGGCATGCGCGTTAAAGTAAAAACAGGAAGCATGTGTCTCGCTCGGCATTCTAAATAGGGCTTCCGTCGCTTGAAACGTGAGCGATTAGCGAGTGCTCGAACAATAGCTTTCCTCTTGCGAATATATGCAGCTGTTGTAGTAAACAAGGCAGAGTTTAACTGCACAAGGGCGCCTAAAACGCTCCCATTTCTGTGTCCATGTTGTTGTTTACAGTGAAGGCTGGTCTGCAGTCTTCCGGTGGCGTTATAGTCATGTGATAGGGGCTTGACGAATAAGGGAAGGATACGCAATCACCCAAAAGCCTCAATCTAGTAGCGAATCTCTGCAGCCACGCCTCTGTTTTCAGATGTCTCCGTTTTACCCCATCCACACTGAGACAGAGCAGCAGCGTTTTAGAATGAAAACAGCCTCTCCAGCGTTTCCAAAACGCTCCGTTTTCGGGGCTCGAAAACTCCAGCGTAGTGTGGATGGATGGCGTAACCGTAGCAAAACTTATGCATTTTAAAACGAAAACGCATTAGTGTAAACGGGGCCTAAGAATTTATTTACCAAATGATGATTTTGATGATCAAATAGCAGCCAGCATAGAGAATGAAAAGCAAACACTTTTTAAATGCAACAAACATGCTGGCAGCGCGTGGAAGCATTTAAGGGATTTGAGAGACACAAAATTTGCCTTTTGCCGACACTATATGAAAAAGTTTTTACTAAATCTATTTGCTGTTTCTGCAAAAATGTGAACATTTGTATTTTTTATCAACTTGCCGACTGCTGAAAATTGATTCAGTAAAATTGTTTTTCTCATTTATTCTGTTTTCATAATTGTTAGAGGCCAAAATTAAAACTGATTTTCAATTATTTGCACACTCCTATTACTATAATGGTTTCCGCTACATTCATTCTTCCATTGTCACTACTGGATATCACAAAAACAAGGGAAATATCCAAGTGCAGCAAAACACATTTATTGTCAAACAATGAAGATCCAAAAAATGACACGGGGACAGACAAAGTACCAAAACCGACGAAAACGTTACGTGCAAAAATTAAGCACAAGAGTGACTCAAATAAAAACTAAACAGGAATCTAAAAACAGCGATGATACTAAAAAGAGTGAACAAAGAAAGCAAACACGATGAACCGGACCACAAATGAAGCTGCGGTCACACTGCACTTTTCTCCCCATAGACTTCCATTCATACGTCAGACCGGAAACGCAAGCTTGTGCCACAAGTTTTCACAGTTTGCTGCGTTGGAAAGTTCAAGCTTGCTGAACTCTGACCTGCGAAACTGCATCACATGATTGCGTGAGACCAATCGAAGATCAAAACATGACCTTTCTGGACATAAATTTAAAACATGGACCGATCGCTTGCATTATTAAATGTCTAATCATCTTGTTTAATCCCGTCGCTTTTCGCAGTGTCGTACAACAGAATTTTGCATGCACAAAATCTAGTGTGACCGCAGCATAAAGCAAGACAAAACTAAACATAACATTGCAAATTCAAAGGCAAACTAAACACAACATATTAGGGCTTATAAAAACAGAACTAATTAGACAATGAGGAACAGCTGGAAACAAGGAGTGATCACATGATTAGGATACAAAACACAAAAACCAAAACAAAAGATGGTGGCCTGGAAGACTACCAGAGGACACTGCAGCAGGTGTGACATCCATGGCAGGGCGCCACACCAAAATTCTTTCCCCCCACAGCTACATTATAGCTGCTTTTTTTTTTTTAATAGCGGGTTATAATCGCACCACTTTTCTGTGATTTTTTCTGTAATTATAGTAGTGGTGTGCGTTATTTGTTTAACCCTTTAGGGTTACATGTTGATTGCCTGACAGGGCTGCTCAATGCGTGAGGCCAGTGTAAGGTTGGTCTTTTAACTACAGCGGTTCGAACTGTAGTTCTGCCGAATGACTAAAAAGTTATCAGTATCATGGTAAAAAACTGTACATTCTAGTCAAACTATCCTTCTGCAATCTTATACCAAAAACGGAAATAAGGGAAGTATGAATAGCTTTAAATGTGGGAGAGCATTGCTATTATGTGATTATATTGTATTGCAATATGGAGCCATTAAATGTTGATGTTAAATCAAAAGTAATTGACAAATACTTGAAAATGAGATGATTTAATGACAATAATTCTCTACGGTTACAACTGAATTAGTTACAAATAACTGTATAAAACAATAAAACATGAAATGATAAAAACATAATAATTGTACCCAGTTTAAATGCAAATTAAAGTTACCTGAGAGAAAGAGAGGGAGAGAGATAGAAAGAGAGTGGGGAGAGAGCCAGAGCAGGAGAAGAAAAGGGCAGAGCCAAGTTTACCACCTATTTTGTACCTTTCTTGACCATGTGACCAAAGCCTAAATACTGAGACATTGAAACTGACCAATCAACATGTGACTACATCATAAAACCCCCACAGTCCACACAGCAGGCCCTGATCTTATCAGGAATTTGTGTGAGCCTTCTTTGGTGAAAAAGACATGTTCTGCCATATAAACAAATGTATATAATCATTTTCATCCCTACACCAGTAAACATGACGTAGCTTTCAGTTATGATGAACACGGTTTCCATGATTATACTTTATTTATAGACAAAGAAGGTCTGTGGTTCTGCATATAATCACTTTAACTTGCTGGAGTTTACGGCTGTTTCACTTTACTTCAGGACACATCAATGCTATTCTGTAGGTCTATTGGAGACATTCATAAATATTCCTAGCAAACTAATAAATGTTGGAGACATCACACTTCAGCAGAGTTTGAGAGTGCACAAGAAAATCTACAATTGCGCAGCGAATATCTTTGGCCGTGCAACAAGTTTCAAGAGTTCCCATAGATATACTTAGTGTTAATAGCATATAATAGCCCGGTCAATAAGCATATAAGGGGATCCGAGATCAGGCGGGTCTCGAGAGCTCCTCTTAGAAAAGAGATGGGGTGAAAGGGGGGATTCCTCCAAAACGAAGATAGAACAGTAGGGATAAACAATCCATTTATTGTAAGCTTGGATCACTTTGATTGGATTATTACTGATTACAGATGAGCAGCCAGTCGTGCCCAATCATATCATATGCTCCTCTTGAAATTAGCTTATGAAACTTCACTTTGTGCACGAACAGAGGAAATTGGTGTGCAATGAAAGAGATTTGCATGCTCGTATTACATAATTGTGATCTCGACTGTGCTCTAGGCAAAGGCCGGTATAAGATTTTGACAGCATGATAACTTTGGATACAAATATCACAGTTTCACAGTATTGTGATTAGTGCTCTAAAATAAGTTCTTTTTTAAATGTCTGGGTAACAACTTTTTCCCATTGAGCACAATATATTTTATTTTAAGAAACATTTAAATCTTTTAAAGCTGTAGCTTTTGATGTGGAGGTTATATGTTGTTATACTGTTGCCCTAAAAAACTAAATAAAAAATAACGCCAGGTAGTTGGAAGCTCTGTGTAAAAGGCCTGACACCACAGCTGGAAAAAGTCCTGGAGGAAACAATGACTAATATTATGATAGACGTAACATAACTGTAACAAACTAATTTTCTACTATTAAAACATCTGAAACAATTCATTTATTTGAATATTAGAGAATATTTGAGTCTTATGACTCATTTATTATGTTTATATTTGCTTTTTGTACTGATGTGTGCTTATTTGATCTAATCAAATACTTGTGAAATTATTTAATTATTAATTTACAGTTGCAATATAATTTCAAATATGTATTCATTTGTGCTCTAATTACAAATTTTTGTTCGTTTGTTTAAACATTATTTTGTTATTTCTAAATGTTGTTTATTTGAATGTTATTTAGGATTGCTGTATTGATTAGTTTAAAAGTGATAATATATTATTTATTACTTTTTTTCTATTTATTTTATAAGTCGTTCTGTATTTATCTTAATTAAATGTTTGATTATTTAATTTGAACTTTTTTTATTTTACTCTGTTTTAGTACTTTTTTTTTTTTGTGTGGCTCCAGACATTTTGCAGCCACCAGTTACAAAAAACTTGGTCTACAAGTGTACATACATATGCATATGATTGATTGATTGATTGATCAGTCGATTTAACCAAACTGACATGGATTCTTTGCACAGCCTGGGATTATTTGAAATGTTTATTTCCAGTCAGTTTAAGTAGAAGTTTCATAAACCAGAAATGTCAGACATTATTTCAAATGCAATTTAGAAAATGGTTGATAATTGCATTCCTGAAGTATTTCTAAATAAAAAATATCTGATCTATCTTTATCTAGCACAGCATCTCTCCCGTTCTCTCTCCAACACACGCACAAAGAAAAACGCACACAAACTTGTTATCGGTGGTGCTGCCTGTGGTCTTTAATCAGTCAAATAATTTTACTGAGGAAAACAACTTGCCCTTTTTTACTAGCAAGATCTCTCTCTCCTGAATAATATTGTGAAACTAAACATTGGACTACACCTTGAGGTTGAGTTTGATATTGATTTACTTAATCCCTGTCAATCCTGGTCCTCGTAACCCCCTGCTCAGCGCTTTTTTTTGCATTTTTCTCTCATTTTTGTATGTTTCTCAACTATAGTGCCCTCTAAAATTGACATCACAGGGTATTCTGCCATGATTCCAGTTCGCAAAAAGCATGTTCAATTCAGTGGGTGTTAAAGTGCGCTAGATACAAATATCATGATTACGGTTAAATAACCTTTCACATTTCTGTAGTAAGTTTCGTCTGAAGATGCTGCAAACAGTATAGTGCAAATCATGGTTTTAAATGAAGTAAACTGCAGTTTCCGCCAGTTTCCATCAATTTATTTACTACAAAGTCGTGGTTTAATGACTCTATGACTGAGTGTGGAAGCAATTGCTAATAAGAGACAAGCCAATGCAGCACAAAAACCACTACGCTTTTATTAAGCCACAGTCCACCACTTCCTGCTCATTTGATCATGGTAATGTGGAGAAGAAGCAGTAGCGTTTTATCATACTGAATACATTTTAGAATTCTGCTCTGTGCAGTCTAAGAAAACTTACAAGATGTTAAAGAGTCTTTAGTGTTTCCCCCTTTTCTCTTCAAACAAACTGTTAATTAAGGGTGTGTGTCATCCTTAGCAAAGCTAACACACAGGACACAGTCCATGACACTACTTAAAATTGCTTATTTTTCTGGATTGGAACGTTCTTTGAAACATTTGGGATAATGTATGTTAATCAAAAGTAATCGAAAACGTACATTTCCAGGCCAATTTTTTCAATTACTTTCCATACTGCGTGTGGAGTCACATGATCCCGCTCTGGTAAAGGCTTTAGCTGATATCTACTTCTGTAGCCACTTTACAGCCATATCTGGTCAAGTAGGTCAATGGACCCATTCTTGAGCCTTGCTTTGCACTACATTGACAATGATGGGAAGCTGCGCCAAAGATGCCTTGAGATGGCATATTTTCCATTACATTGAATTTATTATTTACATTAAAATATTTGTTTGCAGTAGATGCAAGAAATGCACCGTTTAAAATATTATTTACAGGATATTCGAGTTATTTTATTTAGAAGATACACTGCTAATTTTCTACTTTTAGTATGAAAAACATTGAAAATAATTAATTTTGTTCAACTATTCAGTTGTTCAATGTTGGTGTTCAATAAATAATAATAGATGATAGATAGTGTGTGTTTGCTTCCATACTTTAAAATTAAGGAATGCACCCTTCATTCAGAAATCGCTCACTTGTAATACTGTACAAAACCTGTCAGTGAACTATGAGGGCAATTTTTTTTAAATGAATAGATAAATAAAATAATCATTAATCGTAATCGAGTTAAAATTTTCAATTAATCAATATTTAGATTTTAGGCCAAATCGCACAGTCCTAATGTAAGTACACAAGTCTGTAAAATAAATAACACTATTGTAGTGGACTCTGGATATTTTTATCTTAAATATTGTGCCTTTAAGTAACTCCATTTTCTTTACCATTTTAATACCCCAGCCCCGCAACCCCCCCTGCCCTTCAAAGATAAAAAGATTCCCAAACTAGATGTTTACAAGGAAACAATCACAGTAGCATACTCAAAATATGTTCTTTGAAACAAAATTAAGTGGTTTTAGTCCACAAAACAAGTCTGTAGTGTAAATGAACAGGCAAAACACATGAAACGTTTCCCATTTTTGGCTAAAAACATTGTCGTGTTAATGACCCCTTACCACACAGACAGACACACAAACACATCTTTGTGTCACATCAGCAAAACTGCTGAGTTGTGATTCAGACATCAAATGTGGCATCAGATGTGGTCAGCAGGAGCAGAGAGATGATGCTCGTGTTTAAGATAATCAGTGAAAACTATCAAAGATATGCAGGTTGGTGGAAACTTTAAGCTGTGGTTTAAGAATGTGATGTAAGTAACAAGATGGGGAAAAAATTCTTGCTACTCGTGGTGTCATCATGTATTAACTATTAACTCAGCATCAGCAATTAGTTGTTTGATTTAATAAACATATACTGTGTATAGATATAATGCACCGTCTGTATAGTACAATTAGGTTAATCTGTTATTTTGTCTAATTATGTAATCAGCTGGTTCAAGTATTTCAGGAAATTTATGTTTCTTTACAACTACCATCTCTAGGGTTTGCAGTGAAAATACTGAAAAGAAATTATCCAATAAGCTGCAGATCTGTCAATGAAAATTGATGTATACTGTATTTTCCACTAATCTTAGTATTTTTAAAGATTTTCCACCTTTTCATGTAGATATGAGCTGTGCTTGGAGACTGACCAGGTAAATTGATGTGAAATGCCTTCAAATATGCCTTGTAATACTGTAATTATGAATGATGTATGTTTGAGACGATGAGTAAACGTTGACTTATTAATGATTTATTGAAGATCTTCCTTTTTTATTTCCATGAAATCACATATTTTTAATTACTTTGTGGATCCATTTAAGATAAGCTGAAATCCTAGTATACACATTAGGCAGCAGACGTGAATTACAGAGATAAGGGTCACTGAAGGATGTGACTCCAACAGCAGTTTTTCCACAAACCAAAGGACCTCCAGAATCCCCCTGTTAAAAACACAGATGAACACGTCACTAATGAGATTAGTTTCAACATTAACATAAAGTCTGAATGACCTATCATACGTACATTGCAGGATCCACCATGGCCGTAAGCACAGATCATCTCTGAGGCCTTGTAATCAAATCTCCATCTGTGTTTACACTCTGCATCGATAATTATTCTTGTGTTTGCTTCCATTAGACGATCTGACTTTGGGCCGTTTTTCCACAGTCTTCCCCATCCAGCAACACTAGAGAGAGTATCTGCTTTAACATCTTCTCCATCCTTTGGTAATGATATCAGTCCGACGTTGTTGCTCAGTCTGACTTTTTTCTTTAGCTGTAATGCAAAACACAACAATTATTAACCTATAAACTTAAATTATTATTAAACTATACACTGATTTTACTGCTGTTTTATAGGCTAGTACAGAAACCTTAAAGGTAAATTGAACAAAACTCCAATAGAAATTCAAACAGACATTTGTGCTAACTAAAATATTAAAGGTTGATACTTTCAAAAGCATGATGTCGTTCTGATGAAGTTGTGGTTTATATTTTGAATTGAAGTAGCGCTTCACTTCACAACGGTCCAAACACTTGCTCTCTCTCAGGTTATGAGCTCCAACCACAACCGTCAGAACCTCACCTCTGTTGAAAGAATGTATAGTAAATGAGTGTTTAGGATTGATTGCAGTCACTGCATCAGTAAATAGTGATTTAAACTCAACTTTGCAGTACACACTAAACAAAATGCCTACTCATTCCAGCAATGTGCAGCAGTCAAGACAAACTGTTCAGTAATGAGGAATCCACCACAGATATGACTGCCATTCAACTGAATAGAAACCATGTAAGGTCTGGAGTGAGGTTTTGCTTCCCTGCCGTCCACTATACCCTCATGAGCTAAGAAAGAAAGGAAAAACACATAAAGTAAATACTAAAATAAAAGTAACATACTCTACACATGCCAATGAAGCATATCTGCATATAGGCTGTTAATGTGATGTTCCATTTTCACTCACACATGACAAAAATGATTAGAATTAGTAATGTTAGCATTTAAAATGCATTCATTCATTCATTTTCTTTTTGGTTTAGTCCCTTTATTAATCTGGGGTATGAACCGCCAACTTATCCAGCATATGTTTTATGCAGCGGATGCCCTCTGATATCACTGGGAAACATCCACACACACTCATTCACACACATACACTACGGGCAATTTTAGCAATTCACCTGTACCGCATGTCTTTGGACTTGTGGGGGAAACCGGAGCACTCCGGGAAAACCCATATGAACACGGGGAGAACATGCAAACTCCACACAGAAATACCAACTGGCCCAGCCGAGGCTCGAACCAACGACCTTCTTGCTGTGAGGCGAATGTGCTACCAACTGCGCCACCGTGGTTAAACATTTCTTAGTTTTCCGTGGACCTCTTGTTATTATAAAAACTGCTGTCTCTATGTTAAGGTCATAGTAGTTTAGGATTTTTCATTAGTTATACAGTACTTTTTTATTTCGTTTTGGCTTTTTGTTTTCAAATTCAGTTCGTTTTAATTAGATTTAGCTAGATTTTCTAGTTTTTATTAGTTTCAAAATTTTGAAATTGCTTAGTTTTAGTGTAGTTTTTATTAGCTTCAATATTAGTTTTAGTTTTTTGTTTGCTGTTTTAAAAAAAAAAAAAAATTGTTTCGTTAGGTGCATACCGGTCAACATTGGGATGTGAAAATAAGGGATATGCCCACCATAATAAGTGATCCCCTAAATCTGTTCGTCTGGAGCTGTTTCATTGTACTGTAAATAAACAGTTAAACCATATCTGTCAACCCTCCCGCTTTTCTCGGGATTCTCACGTATTTTACAGTTCTATCCCGCTATCATCCCGTAAAGGTGTTTTCCCGTATTTCTCCCGTATTTTCAGTCTTTCTCTGAAGGGTGGCGATAAACATAAAGAGCCGATCCTCTCTATACGCAACCCATACCACTGAACCACCAGGGGCCGCCCCTTGCTCTTAAATATGAGTCATTTCTGTGCTTTCGGTTTGTTCAGGCATGAAACACTTTGAATTTCCCTTTCCTTTTCATTACAGGTGCCGTCACTCCTCATGTGCATATCCCGTATTTAAACATGTCGCATTTCTTATTTTGTAGTGTGAGCAATCGGCACACAAACTCTTGCTCTCGCCTTTATTCTGTAACACCGTGCCCTCTATTGGACAGAAACAGTATATTAATGATTCTAACTGTGAATCATTAATATGTAGTTTCACAACATAGATTATACCACAAAACAGTCAGTAATGTGTTTTATTATTGATATTTACAAAAGAAAAAATAAATTGTATACATTAGCGGCAAATAAATTAGCAAACAGTTCAGCTTATTAAAATTAATAGCTATCATAAAGAAATAGATTCAAGTTATCAAATCTCATGAACCTTTTCTTCACTGTATAACTTTTATTCTGATTAAAAAGTAACAAATTGATCTCTCATTGATTTGGATTTTTCGTTTGATTACATTAAATAACAGGTGTCATTTGCACACATCTAACGTTATGATAAAAGCATCCGATAGCTTTTCTAACTTTAATGCTCTTTTAAGACTAAATTAGTTGTGTTTGGAAAAAACCCACCAAGATTGACATCTATAGGGAGGATCGGCTATTTAACATTTATTGCCACCCTTCAGAGAAAGACTAAAAAAATACATGATAAATACAGGAAAATACCTTTACGGGATGATAGCAGGATAGAACTGTAAAATACAGGAAAATCCCAAGAAAAAATCTGAGGGCGACGGGTATGGTTAGGTCCAAGATTCAAAATCATCAGAATAAATATTGTATAATAAAAACTCAACCAAAGATAGCTACATTTTTTTGACCCAAGAACACTACCATCTACCACTACTATCTACCCATCCTTAAATTTGAATACAACAGCCCACAAGATAGCAGCCTCAATTAAAATATGTGTGCAAGGCTGCTTTTGAGATTAAATGCACACTGATGGGAAGTTCAGATCTTTTCTGTGAATCTGATCTTTTGGGAAAGCCCTTTGTCAATTCTGTGTTGAGTTTGGACTCAACATACCAAAAATATGTAAAAAAAATATGCAATCATAATTTCAGTTAAAACATCTGAGAAATTTCTTACGATTACATTTTGCAACCCAACTGAAGCATAATTCACTTATTTAAATTACATTACGATTTTTTGTTATGAAATAAATGTACGTTTCGACAGATCCTCTCATTTTAAGGCCCTCGGTTTACCCGTGCTGCAGTTGTTCAAGTTTGGTTCAGTCACAGCAGGCTGTGATGTACTGTTTGTGTTCGATTCACTGAATTATTATCGCAGTATTATTATGCCCCACTTCTCAAGTTTGATCTCTGTGTATTGTTCACTGAATAATTCAGTATATATTTTTTTATTTCGAGTCTGAGGGGGGTATCAGGCAGGTAAAAAGTGAGCAGTTTGTGGTGGCTTAACGTTACTGAAGACGTGAATCAAATGATTCAATTCGATTTGGTGAATTAGTTCAACCGGTTCACTTAGAAGTACACCGTTAAAAAGAACGACTCGTTCACGGTCGCGATCACTAATACAGAAATAAAACACATTATTGGACACAAATGTGTTAAATCAATACTTTTACGTGTCTGTCCAATTCGTAACAAGGCTTACAGTATGCATTAAAAACATTTACAAAGACGAAACCGAAGAGTTAGTTTCAGTTAGTTTTGTATGCACACAATACAGTTTCAGTTAGTTCAGTTTTTGTTATTTAAAACTCTCTTTTTTAATTTCAGTTAAAAAACGTTTTTAAATTCTAGTTTTCGTTTTACTTTTTTAATTTATTTTAATTTTTTAATCAAAATTTTTTTTTTCCGTTTTCGTTAACTATAATAACCTTGCTCAGTATATTTTTGAGCCAAAACGTCTTTTGCGGTAAATTAAAAGAAAATTGTAGAATCATTAATAAGTAACTCAGGCCTAATTTCACTATTTTCTATTTTAGTAAACTGCAATCTTTTTTTCCATCTATATATTTCTAAAACATAGGAACTTCATACGTTTTGCCACTGAAAATCATGTCCTCTGGTATGACAATAAATACTCATTTTAAATTACACTCAAAACTGACCCCAATCAAGATCATGTGACTGAAGCCCCCTGTGAGGCCCATGACATGCACCTGTCAAGTTCATTCATTCATTCATTCATTCATTCATTCATTCATTCATTCATTTATTTTTTTTCCTTTGGCTTAGTCCCTTTATTCATCAGGGGTTGCCACAGTGGAATCTACCGTCAACTTATCCAGCATATGTTTTACACAGCTGATGCTCTTCCAGCTGCAACCCAGTACTAGGAAACACCCTAGTACATTCACACACACACACACACACACACTACAACCAATTTAGTTTATTCAATTCACCTATAGTGCATGTCTTTGGAGGGAAGCAGAGCACCTGAAGAAACCTATGCAAACTCCACACAGAAACAGCAGCTGACCCAGCTGGGAGTCGAACCACTAAGCCACTGAGCCACCGTGACACCACCTATTAAGTTTTATTTCTGAATTTTTGACTTTTTTGGAACCACTATAAAATTGCTGCATTTTGTTCTTAGGAATTTATTAAAAATGTCCAACAAGTTTGAGAAGTCATAGAGAAAAACATACTTTCAAGTAAAATAAACAGCACTGTATGAAGATAAATAGCTCTTACACCATTTATATATTATAAAGAGATGTTTTAATAAAATGTTGGGTCCCACTTTATATTAAGGTGTCCTTAACTAATATACTTACACCGAAATTAATAATTTTTTTACAATGTACTTATTGTGTAAATGCATGTTTTATTACGCTGTACTTATGCTTGATTAAATAATTCTGTAATTACGTCTGTAATTAATTTCTGTAATTACATTTGTAATTACACTGTTGACCATCCCGTACACCTTAAACCACCCATAAACCTACCCATACCACCAAACCAGTCCCTAACTGTTACGGCGGAGTGTGACGATGACAACGGAGGCGAGGATCCAATTGCAGATTTTAATCTAAAAAAAACAGTATAGCAGATATAACAGGGCAAACAGATAATCAAAATCGTGGTCGTTAACAGGCATAAGATCAAAAGGCTGGCGGCAGGCAAAGATAATCAAATAGGCAAGGCTAAGGTCAAAACATGGACAAACAGGCACAAAGTAAACGCGTTGTAAAGTCACTAACAGATCACAATACTCAGCAGTGACTGTGTATGTGCTGCTTTTGTAGTGAGTGTAATCAGTCATGACGGTCCTCCGGTGGTGTGTATGCAATCAGTCGTGATATGGAGCAGGAGTGTGTGTGTGTGTGCTGCATGACTGGAGTTGTAGTCCTTAACATGGCTGATCTGTAGTTCACGGAAGTATGTGTGAACCAGATCTCTGACAGAGGAGATCGCTGGTGATCGTGACACTAACCTTACCCATATCCCACCTCAAGAGCACCACAAGTGTTCCTAAATACATTATAAATACAGTAAGTACATTGTATTTATTTTTTGATGCAAGTACATAGTAGTTAAGGACACTTAATTAAAGTGGGACCAAATGTTGTTACACCATGGGCAGGGCCGGATTATCCAATGGGCATTCTGGGCACAGGCCCAGGGGCCCGTGCCTACTTGGGGCCCCTGCAAGGGGGGGAAAAAAAGGCAATTTTGGAGCGTCTATTTAGGCTAAGTGGAAATAGCGCATCTCGTTGGAATAAGCTATTGACGCGGTTTCCGCCTATCAGCGTATGATTGGCAGAGACAAGATAACTAGAGAGCGCATTTCATAGTAGCGCGAGTGGCGTAGCTCGTAGAGCGCACTGTAACATGTTTTGACGCGATCCATCGTCAAGCCGGTTCGAATCCACCATCTGCTGAACTCGTGCAGTTTTTCTCTCTTCCCATAACAGATTGGAAATACTTTCATTTTTAATAGTAAAGAAACTTTAACAAAAAAATGTAATAATGAAAATGTGATATAAAGTCACTAGTGGCTCGTGGGTATTTAATAATGTTTAGCCTAATTCAAATGTGTATAAACAGCATCTAAACAGTTATTTTCCACCAAGTGGCCACGATAAAAGGTTTAATGGACACTATGGCCGGGTGTACAGTCAATCTATGGCGTAGATGGCTTGTGAAATCGATTAGTTTTATTATTATACATTTTTGAACACAGGGACAAAGTAGGGCCGTCTGTGAGATTTGAAGGAGTTTTATTTTGTAAATACAAATAAAGCAGCCTTGATATTCAGGTTTTCTAGTTACTTTTGTGTATTATTCATTTCGTTATGATTTAATTCCTTATCATCATACCATAATAGACGCCGATCTGTCATGACAAACGCGTTAGCGGCAACAGTATTTGTGTTCAGTTCAGTTTTTAGCTCTCTACCGTAATACGCAGTGTATGAGCGACCGTAGAAATACCTTGGCGGCTAGAATAGACGGCACGTCTTGATAAAGATGCCTCCCTCTCTGTAAAATCATATTGCTTAGACAACGATATATTTCCTCTTAGCAAATAATCGCTAACGTAACGTTATCACATATAACTATCATTTAAATTGTCAGAAAATGACTCCATGTATAAAAAGCACGCAGATTTGTTCTTTCTCTTTTGTTTAACTAAACCGAATGCTGTCATTGGTCA
>CAIGQQ010037719.1:11652507-11689481 GCA_903798035.1 Danio albolineatus | reverse complement strand
GATATCAGAAATAACAAATGTAACATGCTGAATTTACATTTCAACTAGTATCAAATAAATTCTTGATATCAGTGATTCACATTTTTAATAGTAACAAATTCATTATTGATATCAACGAAGGCAGCTGATATCCGAATTTACCTTTGCAACTAGTGTAAATATAATTACACATATCTTCAATGATTTTTTTAACTAGTAAAAATACTCTTGCAGATATCAAGAAATATAATTTTTACATTTGTAAATACCAATGGTAATGAGTTCATGAATATTAATGTGATTTGGTTTTCCCACAATTCTCTTTGTATAGTGTATCATGTGTGTTCTTAGGGATCGTCAAGTTCCAGTAGCTTAGTGGTTACCTGACTCACCTCTCATGCCAGAGACCTGGGTTCTATCCCAGACCTTGACAGGAGTGTATCGTGTGCATGTATGAAGTGTATCTTGTGTGTAAAACCCGAGTTCAAGGTTGAGAAATAGTTTATTGTTTTGGAGATTTGCTGTGTAGTTTTGCATTTGGGATGTTTCAGAAATGGTGTGACATGAAAAGATTTTGTGCGTAAGCAGTTGGGCAAAAAATGTAATCACTTTCAACAGTGTTTTATGAAAATTCAAAGGGTTTTCTTTCAAATGATACCACACTTTTGCATTTACACCTCTGCATGTGGATTTGGAAAGTCTTTGTATTTTGTTCCAAGGCTGAAACTCTAAAATAGCACTTCACTTTAAAAGGTTAAGAAGAAAAATATCATTCTTACGATGTTTTGAAATAGAACAAATATCTTTTAATTCATTCATTTATGTATATATTGTTTGTAGGATAAACAAAGTTTGACCAGTGGTTTTAAAGACCCCTCATAATCGTGCAATTATGAATTATTTTAATTGGTCTAAATGGTTGTGACAATGAAGACGAAACAACTGATTGATGCTTGCCATTCGATACATTTATTGAAAGATTTATGGAAGAATTAAAAACATTTCTTCCATTTTTTTAAAATTCTTTTTCATGATTTCATTGGACATTTCCAGTTAGACGGTAGATCCATGAAAGATATGCGGAAATCCTAGTATAACTATTAGGATAGACACGTGAATTACAGAGATAAGGGTCACTGAATGATGCGATACCAACAGCAGTGTCTCCACAAACCAGAGGACCTCCTGAATCCCCCTGTTAACACAGATCAACACGTCACTAGTGAAATTAGTGTAAACATTAAAATTAAGTCTGAATTAATTTTAATACATACTTTGCAATGTCCACCAAGACCATAAACACAGATCATCTTCGAAGGCACGTAATATAATCCCCATCTTTGTTGACACTCTGCATCGTCCACTATAACTGTCTCTACCTCTCTTAGACGATCAGGTCTTGGGCCTTTTTTCCACAATCTTCCCCAGCCAGCAATA
Organism: Danio albolineatus; assembly: GCA_903798035.1. Lineage (NCBI taxonomy): Eukaryota > Metazoa > Chordata > Actinopteri > Cypriniformes > Danionidae > Danio > Danio albolineatus. The sequence goes on along the minus strand of CAIGQQ010037719.1, from coordinate 11,688,065 downwards.
CTACAGACAGCATCTGCTTTAACATCTTCTCCATATTTAGGTAATGATATCAGTCCAACGTTGTTGCTCAGTGTGACTTTTTTATTTAACTATAATGCAAAGACATTTATTGATTATTCTGCTGTTTTTGCTTGTTTGTTTGAAAACAGAAGCACGATATGCAAAGGTGAACTGAATGAATTTTAAATAAATAATCATACATTTAGTTAGTACGACAAAAAGTATTACAGGCTGATACCTTCAAAAGCATGATGTCATTCTCCGAAGTATTAGAATCAAAGTTTGGATGTGGGATGTAGGATGTCACTTTAAAGGAGTCGTAAATGTCAGTTAGCCTCAAATCATGGGCACCAACCACAACCGTGATGACATCGCCTCTGTTGGAAAAGCATATTATATCACTGCCGTATGAAGCACTGTATTATTGTACTGCAGCTATCAAAACAGTTCACGGTTCACACTAAACTAAACCCTTACTTCCAGCAATGTGCAGCAGTCAAGACAAACTGTTCATCGATGAGGAATCCACCACAGACATGGCGGCTTTTTTTCTGAAGAGAAACCATGTAAGGTCTGGAGTGAGGTTTTGCTTCAGTGCCGTCCACTATACCCACATGAGCTGAAAGAAATAGTGTTAGTCAATTAGTTCATTACTCACCAAATGTATTTCAATATTCTCTACAAACCTGCAAGTCAGTCTCACCAGTGAAGGTCAGGTGTGGCACCAGAGAAACCAGCAGGAGCACAGAGATGATGATGATGGTCATGATGAAGACTATCAGTGAGCTCTCAATGACAAAACGCTGTATATATATATATACACACACACTGAAGTTGGGTGGAGACATTCAAATTGACAGTCCTTTTTTCAGTATTGCATCCTGAAGAGCATTTTTTTAAGAGTGGAGGAGACCCATTTGATTGGCTGTCTTAAGGAATCATATTTAAAGCCAAACCAACCAAATTCTCACAAAAAAAACACTTCCTTTTAAAAGCAGTGTGCAGCTGTCATGAACTGTTCAAGCTAAAATCCCTTAAAGGCCACCAAATTTTTATGTTTTACTTCACAGGGTTTTGAATGAGGTCCAGACTAGAATTTAGTATTTCCACTAAAGCGAAGAGAGAAGCCAGTTTAAGTTTTTTTTAAATGAGAATCTCAAGCATAGTGCTGAAAATGTACAACTCAACTTTTGGTTTAAGAACAGTTGTCTTAAGGTTTCCAACTCATGAAAATACAGGAAAACTTCAAAAAGAAAAAAAAAAGAATTACATTTGAATATTATGAATCTACGAGAAAACTTTTGAGTGCACATAACACAAACAGTTTTATTCAACAGGGTCTTATTCTCAGAGTCATTCTGTCAAGCATGTTCATGAGTACCACTTGGTTATATTACCTTGTCTGTGCTTGCTTCAGACAATATGTCGTAATTAATTCATCCATTTTTTTTTCGGCTTAGTTTCTTTATTAGTCAGGGGTCGCCACAGCTGAACGAACGGCCAACTCATCTAGTATATGTTTTACACAGCGGATGCCCTTTCAGCTGCAACCCAGTATTCGGAAACATCCACACACTCATACACTACAGCCAATTTTAGTTTATTCAATTCACCTGTACGGCATGTCTTTGGACTGTATGGGGATGTTGGATTAGTCCCCCACAGTCCAAAGACAAGCGGGATTGGTTAACTGAATTACCTAAATTGGTCGTAGTCTGTGTGAATGTTTCCCAGTACTGGGTTGCAGCTGGAAGGGCATCCGCTGTGTGAAACGTGCTGGATAAGTTGTCAGTTCATTCCGCTTTGGTGACCCCTGATGAATAAAGGGACTAAGCTGAAGGAAAATTAATGAATTATATATACACAATAAAGCATGGGAAGCAATTTGACAAAACTATAGGAAATAATTTTGGGACATCAAAAATAATTCACATTATCAGCTGACAAGCATCCAAACACAAATTATTTGCAGAAAATTTGCCACTAAAATGCAGTATGTAAGGCTCATGATTTAAAAAAAATGATGGTAATGACTGCAAAAGGTCCACTTTTTGAGAAAAAATAACTATTACCTTATGTTATGGGGCCTGAGGCAAAGGCTGTGTTTACACTGCAGATCTTGACGGTCAATTCCGAATTCGTGACTGTATCTGATTTTTTTGCAGACCAGCTTACATCATCTTTTAAACGTGACTTGTATCCGATTGTCTGTATTTACACTCTACATGGCAAAGACACAATGACCAGGAAAAAAAGAGCGGGTGCTGACTGACAGCTGATAATAAAAGAGTGCTCTTTTCTCCATTCCTGTTTTTAATGTACACAGGGTTACTTTTTTTTTAATTCTTTTTGACAAGTTTTTTACTATAGTTAAGACATAAACGTTCTCATTTTGCCATCTTCTGTTAATCTAGGCTTTTTTAAACCAGTAGGCATTTTAATGTAATGTCCATGACAGGTTTAAAATAGTTTAAATTGGTTACGTGGCGTATGTTGCGCTCTCTCTCTCTCTCTCTCTCTCTCTCTCTCTCTCTCTCTCTCTCTCCCTCTCTTTCTCTCTCTCGTTAACATGCTTAAATACTTGTGCTATATGACAATATGAAAGCTTTTTAGTCCTTGTGTATGAGATTTAAGGTTTGGAATTCTGCGGAAGTCTGTTCTGAAATAAAAGAGTCAGAGTTGACGTCGTTTTGCTATGATTTTTAATGATGCGCAACTCACATCGACAGGTGAAAATCCAATCTACTTGTTTACACTGTAGTCACAAGGGTACAGATTTGATTCACATCGGATAAAGTTCTACATATGAACAAGGCCTGAATCTGATTTGCGTAAACCTGAACTCATGTGATTTGAGTCTCTTGAACCATGCAGTGTAAATGCAGCCAAAACACGTGCCCCCTGCCCCAGAGTGTCCGAATGCTTCACTATGGGGGTGGAGATGCTGTACTGTCAGCGTGCACCGTCCTCAACATGAGATGATTCCCTGAGCCTGAAGGGTATACTGTAAAAGTCTTACACTGACATTGTGACTAAATTTGTAAATTGACCTTTGTCCACCATGGCCCCACATCCATCCCCATATTGAGGCTGAGAAAGATGGTGCTTATGATGAAGTTATTCAGTGGAAACTATTAAATGTTTGTAGTATAAGTGAGATATATCATGGTTCCTGATAATGCTTGTGGTATCTTTTTCAGATCACAGATACTGTAGTTTGATCTAGAAGTATTTCACATGTCAGTATATATTTTGTTGAATAAAATAATGTAATAACACAGGCTATTGCAGCAATATCGCATTTAGGCTTGTAGATGTTGTGAAGAAGATCTGCGGAAGTTCAAATCGAGCATCAGACCCGGGATGAAGGGAAAAGTGTTGCAGTGCACATAACAAGGAGAGTGAAAAACTAAGGAGACAGAGTTAAACTATTCAACCATCCACCAGAAAATACAAATACACACCTCCAAACATAAAATTTAAATGAGATTTAGCAGTGAATTAAGAAAACAAAGGAACAAGTTGATGGTGGGTGAACTAAAAGGAAAACTAAAAAAAGTCCATAAAAGATACAGTTACTGGAAAGTGATGTCCTCCCTCGATAAAGGGAGCAACTGCGGAGGGAGATCGCCAGTGATCGCCAGTGGGGTTGCTCTTGTAGGCTGCTGGAGAACACTCCATCCACACTCCAGTCATTGACACAGATGATGTTGGTTTAATTTGTCATTTTAATTGGATGTCTTTGAAAAGGGAATCAGATTTGTTAGATTTTTGTGTTACCTAGAAATCAATTGCAAAAAAGAAAATGTGTTGTGGAAGTGAAAACAACACAAGGCTGCAGATTAATGTATGGTTTTGCAGATTCGCTGTGTGGTTATCTTGTTTGAGTGTCAGGTTTCAGAAATTGTGTAACAATTAAAGATAAAAATAAAAAGATAAAATGACTTGCACAATCACCAGATCTGAATGTAACAGAGCATCTTTAGGATGTGCTGGAACGAGTGATTCCTATCATAAATGTGCAGCTGAAATACATATCTGCAACACCCTTATGATGCCACGAGATGTGTGACCAAGATATCTGAGAAATGTTTCCAGCACTTTCTTGATGTTTCCTTGGCACACCTTATGTTTTTAACTTTTGAGCTTGTAAGCCTAGTCTACAGTAGATTTGTGTGTGCGTGTGTGTGTGTGAATAGCATTCGTTGAATACAAATGTGCAATTTCTGCTTTTCTTTTTTCTTTTAAACACTTTTATGAACATTAATAAAACCTATGAGATGAGCTTCGGAGAGAGAACTTAACCTTCTCCAATTTCAGAAAACCGGGCACCACGGTGGCCTAGTGGGTAGCACGTTCGCCTCACAGCAAGAAGGTCGCTGGTTCGATCCCCTGCTGGGCCAGTTGGCATTTCTGTGTGGAGTTTGCATGTTCTTGCTGTGGTTGCGTGGGTTTCCTCCGGGTGCTCTGGTTTCCCCCACAGTCCAAAGACATGCGGTACAGGTGAATTGAGTAAGCTAAATTGTCCATAGTGTATGTGTGTGAATGAGAATGTATGGATGTGTTTCCCAGAGATGGGTTGTGGTTGGAAGGGCATCCGCTGCGTAAAACAAATGCTGGATAAGTTAGCGGTTCATTCCGCTGTGGCGACCCCGGATTAATAAAGGGACTAAGCCAAAAAGAAAATGAATAAATTTCAGAAAACCTAGCATGTCATGTTTTCAGAATTTGTTTGAGGGTAGTTGGTGGGATTTCTACATAATTATCTCATGAGTAACAAGGGAGTGTCATGATCACCAGCGATCCTAACTTCCAGAGATCGCTGGTATACACACATTCACACAAGAACTACAAATCTGCCTGTTTAAGAACTACATCCCCAGTCATGCAACACACACACTCACCTGCTCCAAGTCACCACTGATTAGAGACTCACAGCTGTAGCCACTCACCACTGATTCACAGACTATTTAAACTGCACAGATACACTCACTGTTGCTGAGTATTGAATAGCTAAATAAATGCTGAAGTCTATTTAACTGATTGTATTTTAGTTACATTAAAACATCGATGCTGTCAAAGGTATAAAATTGAAAAAAGTCGCAATAACTGTTGTCCAGAAGTGTATACTATGGGAAGAAACACTAGCCGTGCTGTGCAAATACCCCATTGTGTTCAACAGTAGAAAGAAAAGCGTAAAGGTTTGAACCCACATGAGGGCGAATAAATGAGGTAATTTCTATTTTTGTGAAAACGTTACCCTTAAATCAAACGTTAGTAGGACCTAACCATTACTAGTGATAAAAGAATGCAGGCTGACCTCTTGTGTTGAGTTTAGGTAATAACAGTATTTTATTCAGTCCAGAACTAAAGCTACACTATCGTAATGGGTATATTTGAGCCAAATGCTTCTAGTCTGTCTCCCAGATAGTATTTTGCAGTTGAGTCAGATTTTCTCTGCAAAATACAGCGTTTTAGCTGAAGTTTAGGCATCGGTATAAATGTTTTACAAAATTTCCCTAATCACACGCTTAAACAATGTGGCTAGAATGTCTGCAGGAAAATACGATCTCTATAAAATATACATTTTGCAAACTCCTACAAATTGGTTTAGATGTAAACTTGTAACCTTGAATTTCCAAAGTAGGGGAAAAACGATAAGCTTCAGAAAAGGTTGAGTCTAATAAAAAAATGATATAATTATAATTTAAAGTGTTGCGAATGATTGTGTATGTTATTTTAGTAATTCCAAATAAGCAAACAGTCAAGATATTCTCTAGAGGGCTGGCAATTATTGTCCTGAGAATAATGTAACATTGTGTCATTTTTAATTTAAATTAAAACATTATTGTTTATTTTAATGGGTTATTAGTACATGGAAAACTCAATGAAATGAGTAGTAAAAGAAAAAATGATAAAAGTAAAAGAAAAGCACAAGTCGTGCTGATAGTCCTACCACACTTCTAATTATTGTGCACAGTTTTCAGGATTCTTTTACCAGTATTTTACTATTACAACATTAGAAATAATGCAAGAAATGATAGCCACTATCTGTTTACCAGCGAGAATTTTTTTGTGGTTCTGGTTTTCATGAAATTCTATTAAGTTTGATGTAAAAACCATTTTCTTCTTCAAATTGCTGGCTTATAGAGTTTAGTTCTTCCAGTCATGCTGAGCCTTGTGGTGGAGGTGTAAAACAGTCAGTTGACTAACTTTGGAGAACAAACAATGCTGGCCTCTGGTGTTTAGTTAAGAGAATTGAAGCAGATGATTTTTTGATTATATTGTAAAATAATATAAATATTAATATGTTTTAAGTAGTTTTGGAAATTTCAGACTTTGCCTAATTACGTATGCACAGTATAGTTGCTAATGTAAAATGACATATGCACTTCTCATGTAATTTAGTAGAACTGATGTGTGGTTGTGACAATGACGACACACTGATGCCTGCCATGTGATCATTTTATTGAAAGCAAATATGGTTTATAGGATGTTTCTGCGAGAATTCGAGCACAAGTGTCTTACTTTTTTAAATTAATTATTTTCCAGATCCAATCATGGTATGCAGAAATCTTGGTATACACATTAGGAAACAAATGTGAGTTACAGAGGTGAGGATTTCCAAATGATGTGATACCAACAACAGTATCTTCACAAACCAAAGGACCTCCTGAATCCCCCTGTTACGAAACACAGATCAACACGTCACTGGTGAAACAGGTTCGTACATTAACATTAAGTCTGAATCATCTTTCATACGTACTTCGCAGGATCCACCATGGCCATAAACACACATCATCTTTGAGACTGAGTATGTTACTTTTATGTCATCCCTTTTGTTCCATAGTTTGAAGCATTGCTTGTTTTCCATTATTTTGACTTCTTTCTCCAAGAGCCGGTCACTTAGTGGGCCATTAGTGAACTATCTCCCCCAGCCAAAAACACTACACGGAGTGCCTGCTTTGGTGTCTTCTTTTTGCTTTGGTAATGAAGTCAGATGAACAGCTTGGCTTAGTTTGACGTTTCTCTCCAGCTGCAATAATAATAATACAAAAAACATTAATGGCATTCATTTTAAAGCTTCATGAAATGAAAAGTCTAGATTCCCTTGATCATTTCACATGTAAGAGGTTAAATACCAAAATAAAGTGTGACCTTGTGTTTTTATTAGCTTTTTGTAATGTCTACTTATTAGTTCTAATAAAATACTTATGTAATTGATTTACAGTTTTAATATAATTTCAAATAGGTATTCATTTGTACTCTAATAACAATTTTTTGTTCATTTGTTTAAAAATGTTGTTATTTCTAAATGCTAGATGTTTATTTGAATATTAAATATTACTGTAATGATTAGTTTAAAAGTGATCATGTATTATTTATAATTTTCTATTTCTGTTATAAGTCGTTCTTACGTATTTATCTTAAATAAATGTTTGATTATTTAATTTGATCCTATTTTTAGTTTGGTTTTAGCACTTTTTTCGTTGCTCCAGACATTTTGCAGCCACCAATTTAAAAACACTTGGTCTATAAGTATACGTACATACGTATATGATTAATTGATGGATTGATTGACCGAATAATGGATTGAACCAGACTGATATGGATTCTTTGCACAGCCTGAGATTATCCGGTCAGTTTAAATATAGAAGTTTTATAAACCAGAAATGTCACCTATCTTTATCTAGCACAGCATCTCTCTCACGCATAAAGAATAACACACACAAACTTGTTATCGGTGGTACTGCCTGTGATCTTTAATCAGACAAATCATATTACTGATGAAAACAACTTGCTCTTTTTAGTAGCAAGATCTCTTTCTCACTGTGTCGTTCTGCATGTCAGTGGCTTTGGCCTTCGTTGTTAGTTCTATCCTTTACTATGAGCAGCAGAGCACTGGGAATGTTGAGTTCTACTTAAGTTCCACAGGAGTATTTTGAAGAAAGACACCTGGCTGAATTCATTCATTCATTCATTTTCTTGTCGGCTTAGTCCCTTTATTAATCCGGGGTTGCCACAGCGAATCAACCGCCAACTTATCCAGCATATTTTTTATGCAGCGGATGCCCTTCCCGCCGCAACCCATCTCTGGGAAACATCCATACACACACATTCACACTCATACACTACGGACAATTTAGCCAACCCAATTCACCTATACCACATGTCTTTGGACTTGTGGGGGAAACCGGAGCACCCGGAGGAAACCCACGCAACCCCGGGGAGAACATGCAAACTCCACACAGAAATGCCAACTGACCCAGCCGAGGCTCGAACCAGCGACCTTCTTGCTGTGAGGCGAATGTGCTACTCACTACGCCATCGTGGCGCCCAGACACCTGAATAATTGTGAAATAAAATATTGGACTACATCTTGAATTTGAATTTGAGGTTGAGGTTGAGCTTGATCCTCGTAACTACCTGCTCTGCACATTATTTGTATGTTTCTCGACAGTTAGTGCCCTGTGAAACTGACTTCACAGGATATTCTGCCATGATTTCAGTTTGCAAAATCCAGCATGTTCAATCCAGTGTTGATGTGCGCTAGTTTTATACCAATATCATGATTACGGTTAAATAACCTTTAAATAACTTCTATAATAAGTTTAGTCTGAAGATAGTGCAAACTGTATAGTGCAAATCATGGGTGTTGCTAGGCTTATTTTAGGGGGGGGGTTGTAGCCCCCTATATTTCAACTCAGCCCCCTTAAAACATTTCCAACTAGCTCATAAACTATAGACCTAATTATTGTCTCTGTCCTCTTTAAATTTGACATGAAGACAGCAGCATAATAACGGGGAGAAGAAAATCAAATAAAATTCAAATTTTGGCTTAAAATTATGTTTAATGTTTATACTTTTCCATTTCATTACAAAACTGAAGGTATTTGATTCAGGCTCCCATCACCTATACCACAGCCAACCACTAGGAGTGATACATATTTTGCCTCAACTCAATTAAAGTCAAAGTCAACAAAGGGAATTGTAACTTTAGCCTTTGATTAAGCGCTGTGAGTAGCCCGTTTCAGCATTGTGATTTGAATTCAAGCCCACTTAACGTTTCATTTGATGTTTACATTAAATATTATTTGAGACCTGTTTTGTTCTGGTACCAGGTTATTTATTTATCATGCTATTTTAAGTTGTGCCAGATTGTTTTTCCTCCTTGTTTTAGTCCTGAGGCAGACGTCCAAAGTTTTCCGGAAATTCTGTAAGTCTCCTGCAAATGCATAGAGACTCCCGGATGCCCGCAAATGAATGATAATCTCCCGGAAATCCAAGTCTCCCTCCCTCTCGCTCCTCAAATGCGTCGTGCAACCCTCTCCACTGCATCCCTCCTTGCTCTTCACCACACATGTCGCGCACACTCCGCATACTCCCCACACGTTCTTCACTTACGCTAAAACCTGTTTGAAACAATAAATGCTTAACGCCGCATAGTCTGTCTGAGTCTGTCCTCATTTTGGAGTGTAGCCTAAATCATAAATGGTGGTTATTCTGACAAGAGACTCAGTTGTTGTTATTTTTAGTTGCTTTAATAGTGTGGACAAATATTTTCTTTTTGATTCTCACAATTTTGGAATCCAGTCACAGGCCGGATTGAATGGCTCAGCGGGCCAGATTCGGCCCGCAGGCCGCCAGTTGATGAGCAGTGGCGTATCTGATCTGTTCAGCTCGCTGTGATCATCAATCATCATCAAATGTGATCAATTACAGATGTTTGAGATGAATTACAGCGATTTACCATCTTTACTTTGGTGCATGACAGTACAATTATGTAAGAAGACACTTCAATCCGGTTTGTCGACGTTAAATCAGGTTTATTTTGTAAATTACCATAACGGATATCCATACAGCAGTGGATATTAACGTGTATCCTGTCACATTTGTTATACTGTACAAAAACAATGCAAGTTAAACGCAGCTGAGGCGGAGATTGAGGCATACTCTGACAGGCACGTGGGAACGGTGGGCGGGCAGAACTAGAATTAAAGTCACAGGCCACAAAAAACAGCTTCATTGTGTTTAGAGAAGAAAATTCCAATATTCTGAAAGGTAAATAATCTGATGGGTGTTTTGAGCTGAAACTTTACAGGCACGTGGACTTATGGAGACACAAAAGACTTATATTAAATCTTGAAAAAGGGGTAAAATAAATCCCTTTTAAAGTTAACAAGCATGCATTCTGATTTTAATAATGCATTAGTAAATGTTAAACAGTGATTAAGTGCTGTACAAGTAATTTTCATTATTAGTTTGTTAGTAAATATGTTAACTAACATTTAATGAGAACCTATTCAAAAATGTTACCAAAATATCTTTACACAAATTCCACAGGAGCGTCTGATAGCTTGTAGGTTAGGTTTAGATTAGACTGCTTTTAAAAAAATAATAATAATAATAAATATATATATATATGTGTGTGTATATATAGATAGATAGATAGATAGATAGATAGATAGATAGATAGATAGATAGATAGATAGATAGATAGATAATATAATCAAGAAGTATTTTCTAGACAAGCAAACAACATTGTCTTGTTTTAGGAAATATGCCAAAATTAAGTAAGTTCTTCCTTAAAACAAGCAAAATATTCAACATTTAAGATATTGAAGGATTTTGTTACAGGTTAATGGTTGATGTTTGGTTAGCAAGCTCCACTTGGCATTCAAAAAGTATTCCGAATGAACAACCTTCAATTTTGGGGGTAATGTATTTGTCCGGTCCGGTGTGCTATTCTGCTTTACCACTGGTCAGTATAGGATGTTTGCAGCATGAACCAGAACAGAACAATGATGCGTGTCGATCAAAAATTATGTAAAAGTCACATGAAATCCTACATAACCGTTCCCACTGTGGTCAGATTGCAAAACATCAGATCTGTATCCGATCTAATACCACATATGAAAGTGGCTCAAATCAGAACTAAAGAGATCAAAGTCCATGCGCTGTCCTTGAAATTTGCTTGACCAGTAGGTTTAAAGACCCCCCTATAATCTTGTTATCATATAATAGCATAATTCTAAATAGTTGTGACAATGAAGACTGTACAACTTATTGATGCTTGCCAGTTGATACTTTTATTTAAAGCTTTTTGGATGAATTTAGAAGAAAAACATCTCAACATGATTTATTTTTCATGAAGTCACTAAACATTTCCAGTTATGTTGTGGATCCATGGAAGATATGCTGAAATCCTAGCAAACACATCAGGACGCAAACGTGACTTACAGAGATAACGGTCACTGAAAGAAGTGATGCCAACAGCAGTGTCTCCACAAACCAAAGGACCTCCTGAATCCCCCTGTTAAGAAACACAAATCAGCATGTCATGAGTGAAATTAGTTCAAACATTAACATAACTCTGAATCATTTTTCATACGTACACTGCAGGTTCCACCATGGCCATAAGCACAGATCATCGTTGAGGCCTTATAAAGAGATTCCCATCTGCGTTCACACTCTGCATCATTCACTATAACCGTCTCTGCCTCTCTTAGACGATCAGTCTTTGGGCCTTTTCTCCACAGTCTTCCCCAACCAGCAATACTACAGAGAGTATCTGCTTCAACATCTTCTCCTTTCTTTGGTAATGATATCAGTCCAACATACTTGCTCAGTCTGACTTTTTTATTTAGCTGTAATTCAAAACACAGTTGTTAATTGTGAACTTATTGGTAACACTTTTAAATAGGGGTGCACTAATAAGCATCAAATATTGCTTAACTAATGCTCATACTGTAAAATCATAGGTTCATGTAAACCCATAAAGAGCTCAACTAATTAATGATCACTGCATGAGCACCAAATGAATATTCTATATGATTCATACAATTAAAAGGTTTTGTTATGTTATGACTACTTGTTGAGGTACAGGACTGTTAACTGATTGCTAATATGTAAGTAGTTAGTCTTGTGCCTCAACAAGCAAAGTCATAATTTAATTAAAAACACATGGTTTTTGATAATTAACACGTTTAAACTATTAGTTAATGCTATGCGCTATTAGGGCTAACCGTTTATAGATTACTTATAGGTTTACTTTATCATGAATTATGCATTAACTCATGATTATCTGTGCATTAGTTAAGGGTTATTAAATGCATATTAGTACATCCACATTGTAAAGTGTTACCAACGTAATATTTTATGATTATTAAAAACTGCTGTTTTTATGTTTGTTTCAAAACAGAAGCGCTAAATGCAGAGATGAACTGAATGGATTTTCAACACAATTAAATAATTTTAGGTTGCTACCTTCAAAAGCATGATGTCATTCCGATCAGAATTCCGTTTATAGTCTTCATGAGGGAAGTAGGATGTCACTTTAAAGGTGTTGTAAATTTCATTTATACTCAAATCATGGGCACCAACCACAACCGTGATGACATCGCCTCTGTTGAAAAAGCATATTGTATCACTGCCATATGATGCACTGTATGATTGTGCTGCAGCTCATGAGTCATTAATAAGAGATTTTAGCTCAACACAGTTCACACTAAACAAAACTCTTACTTTTTCCAGCAATGTGCAGCAGTCAAGACAAACTCTTCAGTAATGAGGAATCCACCGCAGCTATGCCAGCCTTTTTTCTGAAGAGAAACCATGTAAGGTCTGGAGTGAGGTTTTGCTTCAGTGCCGTCCTCTATACCCACATGAGCTGAAAGAAATTGTTGTTAATCAATAAAAATAGTTGTTAGTCAAATTAATCTGTACATTAAAAACTAATATTCTTAACAAACATAAAACTCATCATCTGTATAGTCAGTCTCACCAGTAAAGGTCAGGTCTGGCACCAGAGAAACCAGCAGGAGCAGAGAGATGATGATGATGGTCATGATGAAGACCATAAGTGAGCTTGCATTGATGAAACACTGTATAAATATACAGAAAAGATGGGTGGAGACATTCAAATTTACACTTTTTTTTTTCATATTTCCAGCTCGAGTTACATTTTAGAGTAGAGGAGACCCCTTTGATTGGCTCTTATTAAAGTATGAGTCATTTCGAAAGTCACACCATCTGACACCAAATGAAATTCTCACTAAATCCAGTACGCTTCATTTTAAAAGCAGTGTCATGTGAACTCTTACTCTTTATGCAAAAAGTCTCTTAATACACATAAAACACTCTTAATAATAATCTCTGCACACACCAAACTTTACTAAGTTTGAACTAAGTTTACAAATGTTAAAGCATGTGTGCACAGATCATTCTGAATACAATACAAAACCAAAACTTATAAATAATGGTAGAAGCCTACCTGAGATGCATAACGTTATTACATTTCAATTTAGTTACTGATGACGGCGATGCAGCTTCAGTTTTAAATTCTATTTATTATAAGCTTATATTTGTATGCTTTGTAGCAGAAAGTTTGTTTATTACATTAACATGATATGAAAACAATGGTTAGAAAAAATATATATTTCTTACTGCAGTGCGGCATTATTTTCAATGAAAAAAGAATTTGTAGGAAAAACTCTTGTGTCTTTTAAAATATGGCAGCACACTCAGGGCAGCAAGATGGAGAGAATTGTATTTATTTATTTATTATTATTATTATTATTATTATTATTATTATTATTATTATTATCGTCCTCATCATGATTTATTATTGGACATTCATTTCAAAATAATTGCTCTGACAACAGATTAGCATTGCAGCATTAGTTAGAATGCTGTTGCTGGGGTTTATTACAGTAGTCCTGTTTGGTGGTGTTTTCAAATGCAATACATCTGTATTTTAACATTGTTAAAAGTGGGAGCACTCGTGCTACTAAGAAAAAACAAGTAATATTGAGCTCTGCAATAAAAGGCGTCACCTGCTGGATTACTATTTTTATTCAGTAATAAATACGATTTTAGTTTAGGATTCACTCCTTGCAATCAGTATTTAGTTATTACACTGCAAGTTAAAATGTCGGCAATGTTACTGGCTGAAACCAGAAGTGTTGATGAGGTCTTAAAATGTATGCAAAGAGTCCTAAAAAAGATCTTAAAAGGTATTGAATTTCATTCTCTGATTCCTGTATGTACCGTTTTAAAGAAAATAAAATGTATCAGAAAAAAAGTGATCCCAGGACCCCAGATGTAGAACATAAAGAACATGAAAGAAGAAAGTCTGAAACTTGCATGGTTCCTGGTTTGGCCTGTATGGCAGCAAAGTTTTGTATAAAGCCCGGTCAGATCACACGATTTTTATTGTCGGTTACGAAAGTCATTATGTCAAATTAAGCGATTGTTTTTTTTTTTTTTTTTTTTTTTCTTGATAAAATCTTGACTCGTCGTAGGTAACAGATGTGCCAGACTACATGTTCCTTCACGACCAGTCATCCCGAGACGTCTAAGACGAACATTATTTACCAAAGCACTGTTGCTATCATAACATTTCTTATCGCAATTTCAATTTTTTTTTTCTTATTTCAATCTCAATAAACACTGATGCTGAAAACTAATGACTACATAAAAAGGCATTCGTTATGACATTGATAGGATCAAACTTTTATGTTTCCTTTTCAATATTAATGAATTTATTTGAAATCTAAATGTATATTTTTCTGCCAATGTTGCTGTTAAACACTTTCTTGCCTGAACATAAAAATGAAAGCACATCAGCAGCTGTGAAGCAGTGAATCAATAATTAAAATCTTATTTTCAAAGGGGTGGAACACCGCACAGTTAGACGGGCAAACAAATATATATAATTTGTATGTTTCTTGGAAATTTTTTTTTTTTTTAAACGAATTTTGTTAGCTATAATTTGTATCTTAATTGTCATGTATTTTTCGTTTTGTCAGTTAACAACTAGATGAAAAAAAATAACGAATAAACTTCGAGATGCGCTTCAAAACAAGCCCGCTATATGCTTCAGTGCCAAAACACGAGTTGCAGTGACATTACTATTAATTACACATTTGAATAAGCAGGTCAGGCTTTTACAATGTATTTAACAAAAAAAGGATGAAAGCAGTGTGTGTACCAACAATGAGAGGGCGTGTATTATAGCCGCTTATTTATTTATTTTTAATAATTTAGATTGATTATTAAACAGTATACACTACCATACATTGACAAAGCAAGAAAGAATGAAAATAAATAAAGGTGTGCGTTTCTGTGTTTTAAAGTGTGCATGTACTTGCATGGTGGGAGATGTAAAGAAAAAAAAATTGATTAAATGAATTAAATTGTAATTGACCGGCACACACGTGACTTAACTCGTCGTAAAGGATGAGGACAAAATTGAACATGCTAGACTTTCTGTGACGGTGTCGTGAAGCGTCGCAGGCATGGAATCGATTGTCGTGAACAATGCCACATTAAACGAGAAGACACAATTGAATCTTGTGTCACGACGCCTATTTGTCGTTTACGAATCTCTACGACGCCCTACGTGAACAAAATCGGGCCAAAATCGTGTGATCTGACTGGGGCTTAAGATTCAACAACTGTATGTGATTTGTTTTAGGGTAAGACTAGTGAGATGTCGGTTGCAGTAATCTGTCCTGCTGGCAGTTTCTCTGGGCTTGGATATAAAGGATCTGTTTTGTGCCAGTTTTTTAGATGGTTATAGGCTGCTTTAGAAATGGCTTTATTATGGCTGTTATGTTATGGCATATCTGTAACCAGTGATAGGGAATAGGAAACATGCCTTATCAAATAAAATGCAGAATTAATCAGACAGTGTTTATACCATTATAGATCGTCCTTAGATACAGGCCCATATCCAGGGGTGATTCGAATGTCACAGCCAAAATTCCATAATTTTACATTAAAAAGACTAATTTATAAAACTAAAAGAAAATGAATTATTAAAAAAATATTTAATAAATATTTGTAAATAAATACTTAAGCAGTAATATAGTAGTTTGCACATTATCAACTGACAATCATCCAAGGACAAATTAGCAGATAAATAAATAAACAAATAACCTCATAAATAAATAGTAAATAGCGAGAATAACTGCAAGAAAGTCCTCTTTTTGAGAAAAAGAACTTCCACTCTGATCCACCTATAGGCCTGAGACCAAATGAGTGTTCATTACTTGGACGTCCTGACTAAATTTGCGCATTGCACAGTAAAGAAAAACTGTAATAATTAAGGACCAACTAGCACTGACTTATTTACCACAGAAGAAACATATTTATTCATTAGAGCTGAGAGAGATGGTGCTTGCGATAAAGATCGTCAGTGGAGATTTCAAATGTTTGCAAGTGAGCGGAACATTTAAGCTGTGGTGGTTTGCGGTTTATAGCAAGTAATTTTCCTGTAAATGCTTGTTGAATCATATTCAGATCACAGATGGTTTGGTCTAGAAGTATTTACATGTCAGTATATTTGTTGTTGAATATGCAAACATTACTGTAAAAACACAGGCTATTGCTACAACTTGATGCATTTAGGCATGTAGATGTTGTGAAGATGATCTGTGTAAGTTCAAAACGAGCAACTGAATTGGAATGAAAGTGAATTTAAGTGACATGGCATGGTTGTTATTGTGACAAAATGCATTTCTGAATATGCAGAGAGTGCAAAACCATGGTGATAGAGTTCAACTGTTCAATAATCTGCAGGAAAATACACATACTTCCAAGCATAAAATGTAAGACCAGTGTTGCCAGATATAACTGACTTTTTCCAGCCCGAAAGCTGTCCAAAACCGACCAAAATGCACCAAAAAGTTTAAACACTTTAACACTAAAACACTTTATTTTGATGGTTTGAGTATTAGTAGACTGTCTGCTTAATCAACAGACATTTAACTGACTATAAGAAACTTTATAAGTACATGTCAACTTACACTAACCCTACTCCTAACCCCAACCCAACAGTCTACTTATAATCTAATGAGAATTAGTTGCAATGTAACTTAAATTCAACAAACGGACCATCAAAATAAAGTGTGACCCAAAAAAATGCCCAAAATATTAGATCAATAATTTATTGAATTTTAATGTATTTAAATTAAAATTAACCTAATTACTTTAACAGTCATAATTAGGGCCACACGGAATCTGCGCGCGCAGAATTCCGCAGATTTTAGCAGATTTACGCAGATTTTTAGCCCATCATTGATTCTGTTAATTTGCTTGTGTCAATGTGTGTAAATATATATTTGTTCAATTTTTAAATTAATTTCAGTAATAATATTGACTAATATGAAAATATTCACATGATTTATTTACAATCCAGTTGGTAAAGTACTATTTTCTGTCTTTTAGTAGAGATTTTATATGAGAGACTTGCTTTGTTCATCAAATAAAGTGGATCTAATTGGATTCGCATTGTAAACATTAAATACAAGACAAAAACGTTTTACTTTTTATTTCATATATTAAGGTTTTAGTTATGATACTCCCAAAATCATTCCGCATAAATCCGCAGATTTTTTACAAAATACTCCGCAGAAATAGCAAAAAATGTCCGCAGATTCCGTCTGGCCCTAATGTTTAATCATACAGCAACCAACACCAGCAGTCACCGAACCACGACATAACCAGGTCTCATTGAACCAATGCCCCCTCTCCCCCACACACTGCACTTAATGTTGTGTAGATTACACTACCTAGTAGAGGATGTTTTACTTTCGAAATGGGGTATAAACTCATCTTATTTGGCATTTTAAATTCTTTTAAACATAATTAGGTGTTGCTTGTCAATAAGACAAAGCTTCCATGTTTGTTCTTGCTGTCAATTGCGGAAAAAACGATCGATAAAAGTGTCACGATAAACTGCTGTGAGTTTAACTGCAGGCGCTGCGTGATGCACATGCACGTGAAAGGGAGTCAGATTTGTCCAGGCCAGGAAGTCAGATTTTGATAGTGGTGTTAATACACCACTGTAAAAATACACACAGTTGGGTGTCGACGTTCAAATTGAGGTTTATTTTTAATTTTGCACCCTGAGCAACAGCTTTTATTTTAAAAGTGGAGGAGACCCATTTGATTGGTTGTTAGTAAAGTATGAGTCATTTCGAAAGTCACACTAACTAGCTCGCATGAAATTCTAACAAAATACACCTCCTGTAGTGTGCAGCCATCATGAACTCTTCAGGCACAACCTCAGTTAAAAGCCACCAAATGTGTATTTCTCACTTGTTTTAACAGGATTTTGAATTAGATCCAGCCTCATTTACAGTACTAAATTACATTAAAGCCAAGAAAGAGGTCAGTTTTAGTTCAGAACTTCAAGCATAGTTCTACATTTTGTTTAAAAGCAGCAAGAGGTTTCAGAAGAACAGTGTAGCAGTTAGGAAATGTAGTTCAAATGATGTTTAAAAGCTTTCATTCATTCATTTTTCTTCCGTGTCCCTTATTTATCAGGAGTTACCACAGCGGAATGAACCGCCAATTATTGTAGCATATTTTTTATGCCGCGGATGCCTTTCCAGCCGCAACCCAGTACTTGGAAACACCCATACACTTTTACATTAACACACACACTCGTACATTGCGGCCAATTCAGTTCATCCAATTCACCTATAGCGCATGTCTTTGGACTGTGGGGGAAACTGGAGCACCTGGAGGAAACCCACGTGAACACGGGGAGAACATGCAACTCCACACAGGAATGCCAACTGAACCAGCCAAGGCTCGAACCTGCAACCTTCTTGACGTGAGGTGACAGTGCTAACCACTGAGCCTCTGCGCCACCTTGAATTTGAACTTATAAAATGAAGTTCTGGTTCTTGAGTTGTAAAGGTTGTAACAGTCTACAAACAAAATGACTCTACAAACATATACCTGTGAATGTTGCTTGGCAACCATTCAGCTATCAGTACTGAGCCAAAGAAACGGTTTTATTTACTTTCTTTTATTTCATGAAACTTGACTATTTATACAGACTTATTACTTAACAATACCCTATTAAAAACAGTGAAGGGGCTGTTATGAATTCACTATAGCGTCACTGGACTTATTGCTTTTTAAAGCTAGTTACCAATAGGACACAATTGTTCTCTGAAATGTAATCACAATTTCATCATGTTTTAAATGAATTCTAGGTGTTATTAACTGGCTTGGATCTTGCAATCTGAAGTATTTTGCCAAGTATTTTGGTCTACTCACTACTCACTTACTCTGGCATATTAACCCAGTATATTACCCTCATCCTTAATGCTTCATAATGCATCCTCAATTCATTATAAACAATATAACAATAATAAAAGTCAGTATATTTGTAAAATATCCATTGAGTGGCTAGTGAACCCAGGTATGTAACAGTGTAAGTTTATTTTTCCTATGCAAGTATCTAACGACTTTAGCGTAGTTCACCCTTATTTTCGAGGTGGTAATGTCTCGTATACAATTATAAGCTAAAAATAAAAGTTACCAGAGGCTAAAAACACAAGAAGGTCCATGTTGTGGATCCATGGAAGATATGCTGAAATCCTAGTATGCACATCAGGAAACAAACGTCACTTACAGAGATAAGGTTCACCAAAATAAGTGATACCAACAACAGTTTTTCCACAAACCAAAGGACCTCCTAAATGGCCCTGTTAAAAACACAGATCAACACGTTACTAGTGAAATTAGTTTAAACATTAACATTAACATGAAGCACAGATCATTTTGAGGCCACATAATCAGATCCCCACAATAACTGTCTCTGCCTCTCTAAGACATTTAGGCCCCGTTTACACTAGTGCATTTTCGTTTTAAAACGCAAAAGTTTTGCTACGGTTACGCCATCCGTCCACACTACGCCGGAGTTTTCGAGCCGCGAAAACGGAGCGTTTTGGAAACACTGCTGCTCTGTCTCAGTGTGGATGTGGGAAAATTGACACATCTGAAAACGGAGGCGTGGCTGGTGAGATTCGCTACTTGATTGGGGCTTTTGGGTCATTGCGTATTCTTCCCTTATTCGTCAAGCGCACGTGGCTATAACGCCACCGGAAGACAGCAGACCAGCCTTCACTGAAATCACTGTATTTTCGATAGCCATGGATGTTTTATATTCATTTGTTACTTTAAGTAGCAAATCGACCTCGTCGTCTGTCCACAAAAAGACCTCTCTTGCTTTCTTTGCCATCGCGTTCATCGTTCAACCAGCGTTTGTTGACTAACAATAACCAAATGCCGAGCGAGACGCATGCTTTCTGTTTATACTTGAACGCGCATGCCCAGAGTGCGCGAATGGTCACGTGATATATGTTTTTGGTGGCGTAGTGTGGACGGAGATCTGTTCAGAAATGCTGGGTAAAACACTAGTGTGGACGCAGATCGTTTTCATGCTAAAACGCCGTTTTAAAACTAAAACGCACTAGTGTAAACAGGGCCTTAGTCTCTGGGCCTTTACTCCACAGATCCCCCCAGCCAGCAATACTACAGAGAGTATCTGCTTTAACATCTTCTGCTTTGTTTGGTAATGGTATCAGTCCAACATTCTTGCTCAGTCTGACTTTTGTCTTTAGCTGTAATCCAAAACCCAATTGTTAAATATGAAATTATTGATTTGTACATAATGATTTGTAAATAATGCTTAACTAATGTACATATAATCACGGGTCACGTATAACTCTTTAAAAGCTCAACCAATTAATAATGATTCATTCATTCATTCATTTTCTTGTCGCCTTAGTCCCTTTATTAATCTGGGGTCGCCACAGTGGAATGAACCGCCAACTTATCCATCATGTGTCTTACGTAGCAGATGGCTTTCCAGCTGCAACCCATCTCTAGGAAACATCCATACACATTCACTCACACACAAACAGTACACTAGGGCCAATTTAGCTTACCCAATTCACCTAAACCATATGTCGTTAGACTTGTGGGGGAAACCGGAGCACCCCGGGAAAACCCACGCTAACACAGGAGAACATGCAAACTTCACACAAAAATGCCAACTGAACCAGCCGAGGCTCAAACCAGTGATCTTCTTGCTTTGAGGCGATTGTGCTACCCACTGCGCCACCGTAGCACCAATCTATAAAGTGTAATAGTCAAATGTAAATCATAATGTTTTAATTCCCTAATAGCATAAATTGTTAACTAATAGTGAAAATTACCACATCAGGTCAAAACCATGCTTCTCAACTACCAGTTGAAACACTGTAGGTTATTAAGTACAGTTTTCTGCTGAACATCTCATTTTGTCAGGGTAAAATAACACAGAAATGGAACATTGACACATCCATTTCCTTCCGAAACTGACGCTCCGCTGAGAGAAACTGTCAAACACAACTGTCAATGATAATGACACGCCACACCATGGCTTAAACTATTTTTTGGGCCCACTGCTTAAATAAAAAAGAAAAAGAAAAACACAGCAAAATTTCTAAATATCAATTTGATATTTACACAACCCTCCATGCACTAAAAAAAATAACACACAAAAATCTTTTCTCTGGGTCTTGTGTAGACGGCTCTGATCTGTGTCATTTTTTAGATGGTAACAAGTTGCTTTAGTAATAGCTTTTATATGGCTGTTGAAGTTCAAATGTGAACGTTCGTGAATGTTCACGTGATAGGAAATATGAAATGTACCTTATCAAATAGAATGCAGGAATAATTCGACCAGTGTTTAGATTGTTATTGATGAACAGGTAAAACGAGCGTCCATGTCTCTGGTTTGGTGCCCCCACATCCTGAGTGAGATCAGAGGTGTTAAGAATACACAGGAAGCCTTTGGTGCTAATTTTAGTCCCAGCAAAAACAAAATATTAGCTCTGTAAATTCTTCTTGAAAAAATTTCAAAGTATCTTTGAGTCCTGTATCGTTTGAAATAAAACATGTGGCTTTTCAACTCAACACCAAACTACAGTACTTGTTAAGAATTCTCAAAATTGTGTTTATCTGCACTGAAAATTAAATTTGTAAGTATGAAAAAAAAGAAAATTCTTTCACTTGTTTGACACATAGAGTTTCTTTCTGCTGTTTAACACTAAATTAAAAGATATTTTGAAGAATGCTGATAGCTCCCATTGACTTCCATGGTAATTTTTTTTCCTGCTATGAAACGTGATGGGTGCCACCAACCAGCATTCTTCAAAACATCGTCTATAGGGTATATGCAGAAGGACTTTTAATTTCGCAGTACCCTGGGTCAAGTGCTTCCGAGGAACAGTATGTTGTTACAAATCGCGGCGCGTTTAAGGTCTGTTTTCTTTAAAAATCAACAATCTCCACTGACTGATTGATATAAAGTGAAAGATATAAAGTGGGTCTCGGATTGTACAAGAAGTTCTGCTTTAAAATTACATTTTCTATGTCTTTAAAATATGAACATTTATTTTAGCGGCACTTTTTTGCCATTTAATTTTTATATAGACGGCACTTTTTACACTTGAATAGCTATATGAATGCTGAAGTCTATTTAACTGGTTGTGTTTTAGTTACACAGTATCTAGCACAGCATCTCTCTCACGCATAAAGAATAACACACACAAACTTGTTATCGGTGGTGCTGCCTGTGATCTTTAATCAAGCAAATCATATTACTGATGAAAACAACTTGCCCTTTTTTAGTAGCAAGATCTCTTTCTCACGTTGTTTTTCTGCATGTCAGTAGCTTTGGCCTTCACGGTAAAATACTTTGGCCTTTTAGCCCCCTAAATTTCTACTCAGCCCCCTTAAAACATTTCCGATTAGCTCATAAACTTTAGACCGAATTATCGTCTGTCCTCTTTAAATTTGACATGAAGACCGCGGCATAATTCGGCTCCTCCCTGACTTCCGTTTTTCATTTGATCAGTAAACCACAGCTGTGCAGAGCAAGAGAACATGGTGTGTGTTTATCCATAAATTGTTATAAAATATGCTTATTTGCAGTTCTTTGCTATGGATACACTTGTATCACTTGTACCCCAAAGTCATATAGGAGCAATCGGGTTTCCAATATACTGTTTTCTCAGTGCTCACCTCATAATCACAATAGCATCTGAGCTGCATGTAATGCTTTTTAATGGGCTCATCTAACCCCACCCCTAACCCTACCCCTCACAATGACGTCACTAGCTCCATTGAGTCCATTATGTCTGACATTGTATCATTGAGATATGCAGTCTCAGTTTGCATCATAAAGGCTGCATCTAGATACTATTGAATTTTTGGAATGACCCCTTACTTACCACACAGACAGACACACAAACACATCTTTGTGTGGCATCAGCAAAACTGCTGAGTTGTGATTCTGACATCAAATGTGGCATCAGATGTGGTCAGCAGGGGCAGAGAGATGATGCTCGTGGTTAAGATAATCAGTGAAAACTGACATAGATTTGTAGATTGGTGGAAGCTTCAAACTGTGGTTTAAGAATGTGATGTAAGTAACAAGATGGAGGAAAAATTCTTGTTAAACTTGTGGTGTCATTTTCACATCACACATAGTTCAGAGTGAAAGTATTAACTATTTACTCAGCATCAGCAATAAGTTGTTTGATTTAATAAACATATACTGTATGTCTAGATCAGGAGTGCCCAAACTTTTTCTTATGAAGGGCCAATAACCAAACTTGATTGAGTGTGGTGGGCTGAAAGTAAATATACCAAACTCTATTCCATTAAATTTGCAGTGGGCACTTTCTTAGTTTATTTAATATATAAAAATGACTAGAAAACGTTGCTTTATGTGCCCTAATGCAGTTTATATCTTTTAATTTTATAATGAACGTATTACAGTTAAAACATCTCATTTATAACAGAATGGGGTTACACTTGTCGAGCTGCTCCTGTTTTTGCCTTGATTTGCTCGCCGATGTCTTCTACATCTAATTGAAACTTAGTTTCAGTTTGCTGTTTTGTAGCTCAGCAATAAAACAAAGCTAAATTAGAAATGACGATCTCTGTTAAAGGCATTCGCTCCAACCCTTCCCATCAATCTCACTCTTTTCTCAGATTGGATGTTGGGCCAAATTAAAGGTTGCCATTGGCCAACTTTGGCCCACGGGCCCTAGTTTGGAAATCACTGGTCTAGATGCATAGTGCACTACTGTCTGTAGGCACAATTAGGTTAATCTGTTTTTTTTTTAACTAATTATCTAATCAGCTGTTTTAAGTATTTCAGAAAATTAATGTTTCTTTACAACTACCATCTCTAGGGTTTGCAGAGAATAGACTGAATTGAAAATGTCCAATGAGCTGCAGATCTGTCAATGAAAATTGATGTATTTGTCACTAATCTTTTTAAAGATTTTCCTCCTTTTCATGTAGATATGAGCTGTACTTGGAGACTGTGCTATATAAATAAACTTGCCTTGCCTTGCCTTAACAAGCATTCATTCTGATTTTAATAACGCATTAGTTAATGTTGAACAATGATTAATAAATACTGTACAAGTATTTTTCATTATTAGTTTATGTTAGTAAACTAACATTAATGAAAACGTATTGTAAAGTGTGACCAAAATAGCTTTACTCAAAGTTTACAGGGACGTCTGATAGCTTGTAGGTTAGTTTTAGAATAGATTGCTTTTATACTTTGATTTTATTTGTCTTGTTTCTAGTCCAAATATGTAAAAAATAATACATTCCAATTAAATAAAGAAGCATTTTATAGACAATCAAAAAATATTGTCTTTTTAAAGAAATATGTTAACGTTAAGTAATTTTTTAAAAATGTTTTATTTCTTTAAAACAAGCAAATGTCCAAAGAATTAGCCTGTTTTAGTATTATTTTGCTTACCCCACAGTGGCCCATTCAACATTTAAGATGTTTTAGATAGTTGAACTAGAAACAAGACAAAACCTCAAAGAAAGAAAAGTGTCTTTTTTGTGCAGTAAGGGGTAAAAGCACTCAAAAACTGATTTACACTGATAAAAAGACAACAGTTGCCGATATCTCTGAACACATACAGGGGTGGACGACTTGGTCATTAGTAGGGCCACACGGAATCTGCGCGCGCAGAATTCCGCAGATTTTTAGCCCATCATTGATTCTGTTTATTTACTTAGGTAAATGTGTGTAAATGCATATTTATTTATTTTTTAAATTAATTTCAGTAATATTACTGACTAATATGAAAATATTCATACGATTTATTTACAATACAGTTTGTAAAGAACTATTTTCTGTCTTTTACGAGGGATTTTACATGAGAGGCTTACTTTGTTTACCAAATAAAGTGGATCTAATTGGATTTGCATTGTAAACATTAAATAAAAGTTAAAAAGTTATTACTTTTTATTTCATATATTAAGGTTTTAGTTCTGATCCTCCCAAAATCATTCCGCATAAATCCGCAGATTTTTAACAAAATACTCCGCAGAAATAGCAAAAACGGTCCGCAGATTCCGTCTGGCCCTAGTCATTAGTCAAGATCACAACAGACAAATGAGAAGAAGGAAGAAGGCTGACCTTCGAATTGCAGCTGACCATCATTAGATTTTTTTTTTTTCATATTTCATTTATTTTTCTCAAGGCTGAAATATTGCTTGACCAGTAGTTTTAAAATCATGTAATCATACGACATTGTAATTCTAAACGGTTGTGACGATGAAGACGATACAACTGGTTGATGCTTGCCATTTGATCCTTTTATTGAATGACTTATGGAACAATTCAAAAAATGTTACATCACTTTTTTGTTTATTCTTCAGTTACTAAACATTAACCACTACTGGATTGCAGCCGGAAGGGGCATCCGCTGCGTAAAACATATGCTGGAATAGTTGGCAGTTCATTCCACTGTGGAGACCCCTTATAAATAAGAAACTAAGCCGAAGGAAAAGGAATGAATGAATGAAGTCACTAAACGTTTCTAATCATGTATTGGATCCATGGAATATATGCTGAAATCCTAGTATACACATTAGGACGCAAACCTGAATTACAAAGATTAGGGTCAAGGAAGGATGTGACTCCAACAGCAGTGTCTCCACAAACCAAAGGACCTCCTGAATCCCCCTGTTAAAAACACAGATCAACACGTCACTAGTGAGATTAGTTTCAACATTAACATCTGAGTCATCTCTCATACGTACACTGCAGGATCCACCATGACCATAAACACAGATCATCTTTGAGGCCTTGTAATATAATTTCCATTTGTGCTCACACTCTGCATCGTTCAATATAAATGTCTCTGCCTCCATGAGATGATCAGACGATGGGCCGTTCTTCCTCAGTCCTCCCCAGCCAGCAACACTACAGAGGGTATCTGCTTCAACATCTTCTCCATATATTGGTAATGATATCAGTCCAACATTGTCGCTCAGTCTGACTTTTTTCTTCAGCTGTAATGCAAAAACACAAATGTTAATGATCAACATTGGTAACCCGTGACAATAGGGGTGCACTAATATGCATTAAAGAACGCTTAACTAATGCACATATAATCATGAGTTCATGTAAACTCATGAAGAGCTCAACTAATTGGTGATTACTGGATCAGCAACAAATAAATATTCTATCTGATTCATAAATCAAATAATCAATAAATTGTTATTAGGGTGGCATGATGGCTAACACTGTCGCATCACAGCAAGAAGGTCACTGGTTTGAGTCCCGGCTGGGCCAGTTGGCATCTCTGTGTAGAGATTGCACATTCTCCCCGTGTTGCAGTGGGTTTCAGTGGGTGCTTCGGTTTCCCCCAGTCTAAAGACGTCCGCTATAGGTGAATTGATTAAGCTAAATTGACCATAGTGTGTAAGTGTGTGTATGAATGAGTGTGTATGGGTGTTTCCCCATGCGGCTGGAAGGGCATCCGCTGCCTACAACATGCTGGAGTAGTTGGCGGTTCATTCTACTATGATAATGATGTGCAAATTAATTAAAGCAGTTGAAATGCATGGTTTCGATATGTATTTAACACATTTACACTATTATTTACTATACGTACTATACACTATTAGGGTTAACAGTTTCTAGATGAGGGGCGCCACGGTGGCCTAGTGGGTAGCACGTTCGCCTCACAGCAAGAAGGTTGCTGGTTCGAGCCTCAGCTGGGTCAGTTGGCATTTCTGTGTGGAGTTTGCATGTTCTCCCCGTGATTGCGTGGGTTTCCTCCGGGTGCTCCGGTTTCCCCCACAGTCCAAAGACATGCGGTACAGGTGAATTGGGTAAGCTAAATTGTCCGTAGTGTATGAGTGTGAATGAGTGTGTGTGGATGTTTCCCAGAGATGGGTTGCGGCTGGAAGGGCATCCGCTGAGTAAAAGTATGCTGGATAAGTTGGCGGATCATTCCGCTGTGGCGACCCCGGATTAATAAAGGGACTAAGCCGAAAAGAAAATTAATGAATGAATGAGTTTCTAGATGAATAATAAAGAATATTGTTTGTTGTGCTTGCTGTAATCATTAATAAATGGTTCAGTTTTTCATGAATTATACTTTAACTCTTGATTCTCTGTGCATTAGTTAAGCATTAACTAATCCATATCAGTGCACCCATACTGTAAATTATTATCGCCTATTAGTTTTAGTTTGTTTATTTTAAAGCAGAAGCTCTAAATGCAAAGCTGAAGTGAATGATTTTCAAGAGAATATAAGTGCTATAGGTTGATACCTTCAAAAGCATGATGTCATCCTTAAAAGAGTTCTGTTCATACTCTAGATGCGGGATATAGGATGTCACTTTAAAGGTTTTGTACATTTCATTTTCTCTCAAATCATGAGCTCCAACCACAACAGTGAAGACATCGCCTCTGTTGAAAAAGCATATTGTATCACTGCCATATGATGCACAGTACGATTGTATTGCAGCTGATTTGTCATTCAAAAGGGATTCTAGCTCGACATAGTTCACAGTTCAAACTAAACACAACTCTTACTTTTCCCAGCAGTGTGCAGCAGTCAAGACAAACTTTTTAGTAATGAGGAATCCACCACAGATATGTTGACCGTTATGCTGAACTGAAACCATGTAAGGTCTGGAGTGAGGTTTTGCTTCAGTGCCGTTCACTATACCCACATGAGCTGAAAGAAATAGTTGTTAGTCAAATTACTTTGTACATTTTTAAACAGTAACATTCTTAACTAATGTAAAAAATCCTCATCTGTATAGTCAGTCTCACCGGTGAAGGTCAGGTGTGGCACCAGAGAAACCAGCAGGAGTAGAGAGATGATGATGATGGTCATGATGAAAACAATCAGTGAGCTGGTAATGATAAAACACTGCATAAATATACAGAAAAGATGGGTGGAGACATTCAGATTCAGTGTTTTTTTTTTTTTCATGGTTCCACCATGAGATAAATTTTTTGGTTAGGAGTAGAGGAGACCCATTTGATTGGCTCTTATTAAAGGGGAGGTCCATGGTGTATTTTTAAGGCTTGATTGTGTTTATAAGGTGCAAAGCAATGTGTGCTCATGCTTCATTTGTAGAAAAACATGTTCTTTTTTCATATATACAGCTACTCTGCTAACATGATAAACAATATTTCCTAGTTCCTCTGAAAGACCCGCCCTCAAGAGGCTCTAATTGGTCAGCTAACATAATGTGCTATGAATCGAGGATCGACTCCACGTCACTAGGAAGTGTCATGTACCTTTAATCACGAGCTTTTGCGCTGTGTAAACAGTCAGTCAGAGAAGCTGTTATGCCTGCTCTCTATGAGGGGCGCCTGCAGGATTTTATTCCTAGGTACGCACAAATCCAACACCGCCCCCTTTCCCCCAATCATCTCGAAACACTGATGCTTACTGTCAAAGGCTACATTAATTAAGGGCATTCGTTACGACATAATTTGTTTCCTTTTTAAATATTATTATTTCTTAGAATATTAACATTTCGCTCATCTTTAAAATTATGACATATTAAATTATAAATTTGCATATTACAGAAGATTGTGATACCATTAGTGAAGCATTAAACCCTTACTTTCCACTGACCGAAAATCATCCATCCGCACAGTTGAGTAGTGGACGGACTCAGTCAAAAATGTAATTCGTATATTTTCTTGGAATTAAAAAAAAAAATTTTTTTATGAATTTCGAATAGTTTGTCTCATGGTTTAAATATTTTTGTTGGTCAGTTATTTATTAGATAAAACAGAAGAATGAATAACATTTGAGGTTAAGTGTTTTAACAATGCCAAAACACGAACTGGATTGTCAAATAAAATAATAATCTAGCCTAAATAAATTAAAGTGAAATATTCACAGTTTCAGAGAAGCCTATATTAAACTGTTTTTCCTGTTGCGCCGGTCAATTACGATTTAATTCATTTAATCAAATAATTTGAATGAGCAGGACAGGCATTTACAAAGTATCTACAACAGCACTGAACATGTTCCCACATTACCTTGGAAGAACAAACTCGGTTGGAAGGCTGAGACAACTCCGAGAGTCGTTGTGAGAATGGTGATGTCTGCATATTTATGTCAGTCGGTCAGATAAATTTCTGTGCAAGGAGGATGCGCACGGGCTTGGCCTGGAGTTTCCCTAGCTCAGGTGCTGATAAGACTGCAGTCTTCACTCCATGTGGGGGATCAGTATTTGTCTCATTAGTTTTAGGCCAATTGGCAAATGTCTCAAATAAGTTTATCTGTGAAAGAGCATTTACTCACTTTGAACCTTGTTTTAAACAATAGCTAATTGTAAATTTTATTTTGCAGAAAAACTGCCGCAAAAATAAAGCCTAAAGTAAAGATTTCTTTACCTATGCACCATGCAAGTACATACACGCTTTAAAACACAAAAAAAACACACCTTTATTTGCTGTTATGCTTTTTTGTTTTGTCAATATATCGTAATATATACTGGTTAATAATCAATTTAAATTATGTAATAAATAAATAAATAAATGAATAAATAAGCGGCATCAATTCCTGCCCTCTCATGGTAGGTATGCACAGTGCGTGCAGTCGTACAGCTGCAGGCGCCACTGCTCTCTATGATAAAATCTGACGAGTAATGATAATAATAATAATGATAATAATAAATTATAATTTATAATGCACTTTTCTCATACCCAAAGCGCTATACGGCATACAAGGCAAACATTTACAAAGCAGAACAATAGAAACAGTAAAAAACACAATAAAATATGAGCAATTCAATAAAATCGATTAATTAAATTAACAAAATAATCAAAGTTAAAAAGCGACGGTGAAAAGTTGAGTCTTGAAGTTTCTTAAAACAGTCCAGAGAAGCGGCATTCCTGATGCTGATGGGTAGGCCATTCGATAACTTAGGCCAGGGGTCATCAACTATATTTGTCAGAGGGCCAGAGTTTTACCAGAGAGTCCCCCTGGGGGCCGGACCCCCAAGAAGAAAATCAAATAAAAATCTAATTTTGACTTAACATTATATTTAATGTTTATACTTTTTATATTTCATTACAAAACTGAAGGCATTTGATTCAGGCTCCCATCACCTATACCACAGTCAACCACTAGGAGTGATAGATATTTTGCCTCAACTCAATTAGGCTAAGTCAAGAGAGAAATGTAACTTTAGCCTTTGATTAAGCACTGTGAGTAGCCCGTTTCAGCATTGTGATTTGAATTCAAGTCCACTTAACGTTTCATTTGATGTTTACCAGGTTATTTATTTATCATGCTATTTTAAGTTGTGCCAGATTGTTTTTTCTCCTTTTTTTAGTCCTGAGGCAGACGTCCAAAGTCTCCCGGAAGTTCCGTGAGTCTCCTGCAAATGCATAGAGACTCCCAGATGCCCGCAAACGAATGATAATCTCTCGGAAATCGCGCGTCTCCCATCTGCTCCTCAAATACGTCGCGCATCCCTCTCCATCGCATCCCTCCTTGCTCTTCACCACACACGTCGCGTGCACTTCGCCTACACCCCACCCGGTCTTCACTTACACTAAAACCTGTTTGAAAGAATAAATGCTTATCGCCGCATAGTCTGTCTGAGTCTGTCCTCATTTCTGAGTGTAGCCTAAATATAGTCATAAATGGTGGTTATTCTGACGAGACTAATTTTTAGTTTGCTTTAATAGTGTGGATCACTATTTTCTTTTGATCCTCACAATTTTGCAATCCAGTCGCGGGCCGGATTGAATGGCTCAGCGGGCCTCCAGTTGATGATCAGTGGCTTAAGCGCACTGTACGAAAAAGCTCAACCACCCATAGTCTTTAATTTACAACGTGGATGATACAACCTAAGTCCAGATGAAGAACAAAGACTGCATGCAGGTGGGAGTGGCGAGAGTTACCAGGTCTTTGATGTAGTCAGGTGCTAGCCCATGCACTGCTTTTATATGTTAAAATAAGTGACTTAACAGGAAGCCAGTGAAGCTGCTGAAGTACAGGGGTGATATGGTGGCGCGAAGAAGTGTGTGTCAAAACTGTGCAGCAGAATTTTGAATATACTGTAAACGTCTAAGAGAGCTTGTCGGTAGGCCCCCAAAGAGTGAGTTACAGAAATCAAGACGTGATGTGATAAAGGCATGGATAAGCCTTTCCGCATCAGGATGTGATAGAAAAGGTCTAATCCGCGCAATGAGGTGAAAGAAGGCCTTTTTGTCAAGTGTTTGAAGTGTGAATAAAAACGAGCTGTGCAATGTAAAGGACCGAAAAGTGTTTTCATTTAGACTCTCTGTGCTAATAAATTTTTTTTTTTGCAGTATATCATTTGAAAAGTGTATAGGGTCTTACTTTAACATCCTGACTAAAAGTTACGAAAAACTTTAATTATGGTGAGTTCACCACAGAATCTGTAAGGACCAACTAGCACTGACTTATTTACCACACAAGAAACATATTTATTCATTAGAGCTGAGAGAGATGGTACTTATGATAAATTTAATCAGTGGAAACTATCAAATGTTTGCAAGTGACTGGAAAATTTAAGCTGTGGTATAGGTTTGTGGTATAAGCAAGATGATGAGTAAATATTGTTCCTGTAAATGCTTGTATCATTTTCAGATCACGGATGCTTTGGTCTGGATTTATGTAACATGTCAGTAAATATGTTGTTGAATTCATATCTAAAAATTCCAATATGATAAAATATTTTAGTAACACAGGCTATTGCAGCAACAATGCATTTAGGCTTGTAGATATCGTGAGAATGATCTGTGTTCAAACCAGGCATCAGAATCAGGATGAAAGTGGATTTAAGTGACATCGCACGGTTGTTATTGTGACAAAATGTGTTGCAGGACATATAACGGTGATAGTTGAAATATTCTATAATCTGCAGGGAAATACACATACACTCTTCCGAACATAGAGTTTAGGACCAGCAATTGCAAACACGATCGACTCTTTTTTTATAGTGAGACCTAGGCATGATGAGTAAATTAAGATCACTGGATCTCAGAGGGGGTGTGTGGACAGATCAACTACAGTACTAAGGGGCAAGATTGCAAATGGTTTTGTACTGCATGTAAATTATAAAATTTTGCAAGGAAACCAGTGAAGTGCAGATAAAATAGGAATTACTGCTCATACTTGCAGGTGCCAAAAGAGTAGTCTAACAACAGATGATAGACAGAAGACTATACTAGGGTGAATTACAGTAATTCAAACAAGTTGTTACACAGACGTGAGTAACCGGTTGTAAATTGCCCTGAGCAAGCAAGATCTGTTAATTGAATATCTAGTTTCAATCAACATACAGTAACACCTAGATTTTTTGCACACTTAGATACATCTAGCACACACTTTTCTTTCTGCCCAAATAGCATTATTTCAGTTTTTCATTTAAAAAAAAAAATGGATGAGAACCAGATTTTAAGTGTATCTAAGTAGGCCAAGAGAGGTTGTAAGCCATTTTTATTGTTTTGTTTTAAAGGGCACCTATGATGAAAATCATCGTTTGTAAGCTGTTTGGACAGAACTGTGTGTAGGCATAGTGTGTCCACAGTCATATTGGAGTGATATAAACCCAACAAATCTCTCTCTCTCTCTCTCTCTCTCTTTTTTTTTTTAGTTGAATTTCCTGACGTTAAAATAGGATCCGAATCCCAGTGATTTTATAACCTTCCGCAACGTGACAAGAGTGCGGTTTTCCCCGCCCACCAAATTGATTGTCATGTTTGTATGATAACATGTATACACATGTCCACAGAACATTCATTCATTCATTTTCTTGTCGGCTTAGTCCCTTTATTAATCTGGGGTCGCCACAGCAGAATGATCCGCCAACTTATCCAGCATTTGTTTTACGCAGCGGATGCCCTTCCAGCCACAACCCATCTCTGGGAAACATCCATACAGTACATTCACACACATACACTACGGAAAATTTAGCTTACCCAATTCACCTGTACCGCATGTCTTTGGACTGTGGGGGAAACCGGAGCACCCGGAGGAAACCCACGCAACCACGGGGAGAACATGCAAACTCCACACGGATATGCCAACTGACCCAGCCGAGGCTTGAACCAGCGACCTTCTTGCTGTGAGGCGAACATGCTACTCACTACGCCGTCCACAGAACATTCTTTTACAAATAAACTGAGATTAAAATATTTGTTACTACTCCCTGTGATTTTTATATATTTTATAAGTTTAAAAACGTTTAAAAACAGTGCATGTTTTTAATAAAGACAGTAAAATGACAATGTAATTCCTAACCGCTACAATCACCACAGCCACAAGGTGAAAGTAAATGCTAATATATATATATGTGTGTGTGTGTGTGTGTGTGTATATGTGTGTGTGTGTACTGCAAAAGGCATTTGTGTGGAACTCATCATTTCAGAAAGGCTTGATTAAACTCCACCACAAATGCATAAAATAAACTTGGTATTTGTGACTAATGAGCTGTTCTTCAGCTTCTTCAGAGTCTGTCTCTGTCATTGTGCTGTTTATCTGACATAACGTGTAATGATGAGAAGCAGACGCACACATGGGAACGGTGAGCGGGGAGAAGCAGCTCATTTTCATTTAAAACCACAGGCTACAAAACAGCTACAGTATACTCGGACACCAAAATGGGCATATTCTGGAGGCTGTAATAAATTATCTGATGGTATTTTGAGCTGAAACTTTACAGGCACATTTTGGAGACACCAAAGGCTTATTTTATATCTTGTAAAAGTGGTAAAATAGGTGCCCTTTAAAAGAAAAAAAAAAGAAATAAAGCCAGAAGGAGCATGTGGTTTACAGGGTGAATAATACACAGGCCCAAGGATTGATCCCTGTGGAACTCCACAATTGAGAGGCATTCTGGAAGAGGGCTGATGGCCAATATACACACACTATAACATTTTAGTTGAAACCACTTTAAGTCTCTGCCACAAATTTAAGTCAAAAGCAGAACCTAAATCTAATAAAACCAACACCAAATATTTCACAGTTTTAAAAGATTCTCATATCCTGGTTGTTTCCACAGAAATAAAAGTTTTTCAAAAACTTCCACTTTGGAATCCATTTTAAAATAATACATTTTTAGTTCCCACAGAGCTATGTTCATGTAAACGAAAGGGTAACATGCATAAAACGTTTTCTTACTTTTGGTTAAAATATTGTGTAAATGGCTTCTTATTTTGCACAAACACATACACATAAAACTACACATACACATCTTTGCAAAACTGCTGAGTTGTGTTTCATACATCAGATCTGGCCATCAGTAGCAGAGAGATTATGCTGGTGGTTAAGATGATCAGTAAAAACTATCAAAGGTTTGTGGGTGGTTGGAGACTTATAGCTGTGGTACACTGAAAAAAAAATATGTTGGCAAAGCTGCAAAGAAAAATTTATGTCAACTTTAGGTCACTTGGTTTATTATAAAACTGTTAAGCACTGAAAAAAGAAAATACAGAGGAAAAAAATGAAAAACAAACAATTGTGAAAAAGGAATTCTAAAGGAATTGTGTGTGTTTGTGGTCAAGAGGCTTTTGTCTAGGTGTATATATATCTCTCTTTTAGTAATAATAATAATAATAATAGTAATAATAATAATAATAATTATAATATTAACAATAATAGTAATAATAAAAAAAACTTTACCTTTCTCCCTCTGTAGAAGATTCTTGAACTGTGGGTGTGTCTGTGTGCAGAATTTTTTTACTAAATACATACTATTTTAAACAACAAAATCTTCTTACAGTCAGCTGAACTGTTTTTCAGTATGATGACCCACCAGACTGTGACCCATCATGTAGTGGGCTGCAGTAAATGTATCTGTGCTAAAATATATGTATTACAGTGTTAGAAAAAATAAATGAATAAAAAGAGAACCCAGTCCAGAAGACTCGAACAAGCAGAATTGATTTATTGAGACATGTTGGTTAGTCTGCAGTCATACAGTGTCTTCAAGAAGTCCACGAGTCTGCAAGATCCTACAGGAGTCTTGTACAGGTCTGCAGGATGCAAGCTTTATCACAAGTCTGTAGTAGGTCTAAAATGAGTCTGTAATCAAGTCTAATTGAGGCAGAGTTGTCCTGTCTATTATGTGTTTTAGGAAGGGGCAGTGTTTGTTGGTGGGGGCATAGAAAATGGGCATGACTAGTTTTAGTTGAAGATCTTGTTTTAAGGTCTTGAATAGATCCTGAGGTTTCACCTGCCCCGACCAGCTCGAAAGTATCCCCCAAAGAGAAAGGAAGAGTCGTTGAGGCAATGCCTGTAGCATTTGCATCACTTTGGCTCCGCCAGTGCTCAGGAAGCAAGAGGTTTCAATGTCACACCCTAGCTGGAATTTTCAATGAAATGAGCTGATTAAAAACCAAAGAATATAACTTCTCAGTTATA